>JAODAL010003161.1:0-179209 GCA_025379985.1 Phyllomedusa bahiana
TGGTACTTTTAAAGGTTGATATGATACGCATATATGTACCAGAGCACACCTGGAGGCACACCTGAACACTTACATAGGTCTCCTAAGGGAGGCGACAACCACCAAAAGACTTTCACTAGAATGTCCGAAAAACAGATAAGTCACGGATTTTTAAAAAATCAGTGAACTTACCTGTTTCTGTGGGGTTGATCAGGCCCCAAGTGATTCGGGCACTCCAGGACCGTGCAGTCGATGGTAAGGCGTCAGCCCCCCTCCGGATAGTCCTCGGGCGTTTGAGAGCACGGCACCACTGTCAAGATGATTAAAATCAGGTGTGGAAATTATCTTTGTTCCACTCCTTATCCAATTAAATGCCTCCTCCGAATTATATTATTATTATTGCTGCCTGCAGCCAGAGCTCGAGAAACATGACCGACACCTTCCGTTTAGGACATGAATCTGCTTTAATCACAGTAAATTACATTCCAATAGAACTTTTTTAAACACATGACAATCTTATCACTACATGATTGGTTAATTGGCGGTCGCTAAGAGACAAGTTATAATTTGCATGTACGTATGAAGCATTAGCTGATATGACACATTCCCAAACTCTCCTCTATCATCTGGGGGGAGGAGGTAGGCCTTGACTTTCTTGCTTCTAGCAGACACTACATCTGTCTCAAGGAAAGCTGTGTGAGAGATATCTGATACTTCGATAAGGATGTATAGCAGTAAAAACAGTTTAACAAACTATCTGATGAGTTTAATAAGAATATAATGATGAAACAGATTTTTGATTTTTTTTTTCTTAAATTACCAACTTGACACCTACAGGGGACTGTATACATAACTACTACAGGGGACTATGAACCTAGCTACAGTGGGTATATATACTTACCTATCTACAGCGGGTTGGATACCTACATCTCTGCAGGCGGTGGTATACCTATCTATCTACAGGGGACTGTATACCTACCTATCTACCTACAGAGGGCGTAGATAACTACGTATCTACAGGGGGCTGTATACCTACCTATCTAGCTCCAGTCGGTCTGTATACCGAACTACGTAAAGGAGGCATGTATACCTACCTACAGGAGGCATATATACCTACCATCTACAGAGAGCTGTAATCCTACCTATATACCTTCCTATCTACAGTGGGATCTATACCTACCTATCTACAGTGGGCTGTATACCTATCTATCTACCTACAGGGGGCATATATACCTAACTACCTACAGGGTGTATATATTCCTATCATCTACAGAGGGCTGTATACCTACAGGAGGGATATATACCTTCCTATATACAGGGGACTGTATACCTAACTACAAGGGGCATGTATACATTACCTACATAGTTACATCGTTTGTAAGGCGGAAAAAAGAGAAGCCGTCCACCCACCCCAGGCGTCCAACGTATCCAGATCCCTTTGTAATAACACATTCTCCTCTATTGTGTTGATTACTTTACAGAGCTCAGTATCATCTGCAAAGATCGATATTCTACTGTGCAATCCATGTGTAAGGTCATTAATGAAAATATTAAAGAGGATAGGGCCCAATACTGAGCCCTGTGGTACCCCACTAGTAACAGAGATCCAGTCTGAGTATGTACCGTTAATTACCACCCTTTGTTTTCTATCACTGAGACAGTTGCTTACCCACTTGCACACATTTTCCCACACTCCAAGCATTCTCATTTTACTTTACTTCGCTTAGGACACGCGGGTGTATACCATCAGGACCTGGGGATTTGTCTATTTTAATCTTCTTAAGACGGAGCTGCACTTCTTCTTGGGTTAGACAAGAAGCATTTAAGTTGGAGTTTATTGCATCCCTCTGCTCATCAATAGAAAGCTCATCCTCCTCCTTGGTAAATACAGTGGAGAAAAAATTGTTTAATAGGTTTGCTTTTTTCTCATTGCCCTCTACAGTCTCTCCCTCACTACTTTTCAAAGGGCCAACATTTTTTGTTTTAATCTTTTTACTATTTATATAATTAAAAAATATTTTGGGGTTAGTTTTACTTTCTATAGCAATATGTCTTTCTGTTTCCAGCTTTGCTGCCTTTATCATTATTTTACATATTTTATTTTTTCCTTATAGTTTTTTAGTGCCTCTTCACTGCCCTCCTGTTTTAAGAGTTGAAAAGCTTTCTTTTTGTTTTTTATTGCCTCTTTTACATCCCTGTTGATCCACATTGGGTTTTTCCTGTTTCTAATTATTTTATTACCATAAGGAATGTACCTCTCATGGTGGGTGCCTAAGATGGTTTTAAAAATATCCCATTTATTATTTGTTCTGCTATTTTTAAACACCTTGTCCCAGTCAATATGGTTTAGGGCAGGGGTGTCAAACTGCCGGCCCTCCATCATGCCCACTGTTATAGATTATACAAATGCATGATGGGAATTGTAGTTTCACAACAGCTGGAGGGCCGCCAGTTTGACACCTGTGGTTTAGGGCCTCTCTAAGCAGGATAAAATTAGCCTTCCTAAAATTCAGTGTTTTTGTGGCTCCTCGACAAAAAGCTCTATTGAAGGATAAATGGAAATTTTATTGTATTATGGTCAGTATTTCCTAGGTCCCCCCAACCTGAACCTTTGTTACTCTGTCAGGTCTATTAGTGAATATTAAGTTTAGAAGGGCCTTTCCTCTAGTAGGTTCCTGCACCATTTTGGAAAGGTAATTATCTTTAGTTATTGACAAAAACCTGTTTCCTTTATGAGAGCTACAGGTTTCAGTTTCCCAAGTTATGTCTGGGTAGTTAAAGTCGCCCATAATAACAGCCTCATTTTGATTAGCCGCCTCATCTAATCTATTTGCCTGAGGAGTACATCTTCCATGTGTTCTGTTATATTTGGGGGCCTATAGCAGACCCCTATTAGGTGTTACGGGTGTCCCTGCGACCCCCGTGTCAGGTCGCAGGCACACCCGCACCGCCACAGCGACTTCAGCGACCCCAGCAGCTCTGTGTCCCACTTACCTCACCACGCTCCTGTTTCCGTCCCGGCTCGTGCTCCTGCTGCCGGCCGGGTGCGCGCACGCCCCCTAGTTCGCGCGCGCGGTACTACAGGGAAATTTAAAGGGACAGTGCACTGGTGATTGGTCTCACCGGGCGCTGACCCTATTTAAGCTCTGCCCCTTCATGAGCACCTTGCCGAATCGATAGTGCCCTGTGCCTTGAGAGGAAGCGTTCCTGAGTGTCTTGTCGTCTACTGTGTACCGTACCTTCTGCCTCCGTCCCTTGACCACGAACTATTGCCGCCTGTCCTGACCTTCTGCCTGTCCCCAACAACGAACCACTGCCACCTGCACTGACCTTCTGCCTGTCCCCGACTATGAGCCTGCTTCACGATTCTGTACCGCGCATCACCTTGGCTGCCACTGCAAGCAAGTCATGTCAGGGGTAGCGACCTGGTAGTAATCCGCCGCAGCAAGTCCATCCCGCTTTGCGGCGGGCTCTGGTGAAAACCGGACCTACTTAGACTCCGCTCCCTGGCGTGGCTTACGCCATCGCTTGTGGTGGTTCAGAGGATCCACTACCATATCCGTTACAGTTCGATTCGGCCATGGATCCCGCCAAGGTGCCTCTTCCGAGCGTCTCTGATATCACCACCATCGTAGCACAGCAATCCAAGCAGATTGCTCAGCAAGCACAACAGCTGAATCAGCTATCGTCTATGATGCAGCAGCTCCTCGCCACCCAGCAGCAGCAGTCAGCTGCCGTGGCAGCTCCCGTGGCAGCAGCTCCATTAATGTCCGCCGCCCTCAAGCTCCAGTTGTCTATGCCGACGAAATTTGATGTGGACTCTAAGGCCTGCAGGGGCTTCATCACCCAATGCTCTCTCCACGTGGAACTCATGGCCGGACAGTTCCCTTCAGAAAGGTCTAAGGTGGCCTTCGTGCTCAGTCTGCTTTCTGGGAAAGCCCTAGCCTGGGCGACTCCGCTTTAGGACCGAGATGACCCCGTCATGGCTGACCTGGGTACTTTTCTTCAGGAGTTCCGAAGTGTGTTCGAGGAACCCGCCCGCGCATCCTCAGCGGAAACCGCGTTGCTGAACCTCCAGCAAGGGTACTCCTCCGTAGGAGACTACGCGTGCAATTCCCACTCTAGCTTCCGAGTTGGCATGGAACGATGCAGCATTATGCGCCACGTTCAAGAAGGGCCTCTCCAGCCAGATTAAGGATGCCCTTTCCACCTGGAACTCTCCGTCTTCATTGAGTGAGCTGATCCATCTGGCGACCTGGATAGATATCCGTTTCTCGGAGAGACGTGAGGAGCTCCGTCAAGAGCTCTCGGATTCCGGATCTGCAGGGAATTTATGGATGCTGCTTTGGTAGCCAAGTATCGTCTCTCGCTGGTCCGCTTAGACCAACCCTTGGTCATCTCGTCCGTAAGTGGCGAACTCTTGAGTGACTCCATCCTGTTCCAGACTGAACCGTTGGTCCTGCAAATCGGAGCCTTACTCAAGGAGAAGATCGCATTCTTCGTGCTACCTCCTGGGGCTTCCGTGGCTGCAGCGTCACGCCCCCATGCTCGACTGGAAGACGGGCGAAGTTTTGCGTTGGGGTCGAGATTGTCAATCTCACTGCCTCTCAGCACCTCGCCGGGTGCACCCCATTCCTCCACGGTCTCCTCTCAAGCCCTTACCAGGCTTGCCACCACCGTATCAGGACTTTCGGGATGTCTTCTCCGAGAAGCAGGTGGACTCTCTACCTCCCCATCGTCCCTACGATTGTCCTATAGACCTGCTGCCCAGGACTAGTCCACTCCGGGGTAGGGTCTATCCACTCTCGGTACTGGAGACTCAGGCTATGTCGGCCTACATTAAAAAAAAATTTACAGAAGGGCTTCATCCGCAAATCTACTTCTCCTGCGGGTGCCGGATTCTTCTTTGTGGAGAAGAAGGATGGTTCCTTACGTCCCTGCATCGACTACCGTGGTCTCAACAAAATCACGATCAAAAATTGGTATCCTTTACCTCTGATTACTGAACTCTTCGATCGTCTCCACGGAGCTAAAGCCTTCTCCAAGTTGGATTTGCGGGGAGCCTATAATCTCGTCTGGATCCGAGAAGGCGACGAATGGAAGACGGCCTTCAATACTCCTGATGGGCACTTCGAGTACTTAGTGATGCCCTTCGGCTTGTGCAACGCGCCAGCAGTCTTCCAAGAATTCATTAATGACATTTTTAGAGATCTTCTGTATGTCTGCGTGGTTGTCTACTTGGATGACATTCTGCGGTTTTCGCCTGATCTGGAGACCCATCAATCGCATGTGCGCCAGGTCCTGAAACGCCTGCGTGAGAACCATCTTTATGCCAAACTAGAAAAGTACCTGTTTCCCCAGACCACACTCCCTTTCCTCGGATATATCATCTCGGACAAAGGCCTGCAGATGGACCCCACTAAACTCTCTGCCGTTCTACATTGGCCATGACCTGTCGGCCTCCGTGCCATACAGCGCTTCTTGGGCTTTGCAAATTACTACAGGCAGTTCATCCCACATTTCTCGACGTTGGTGGCACCGATTGTGGCTCTTACCAAAAAGCATGCCAACCCGAAACTGTGGCCACCAGCCGCCGAAGAAGCCTTTTCCAAGCTGAAAGCAGCATTTGCCTCTGCACCTGTGTTGTCGCGACCTGATACCGAGAAGCCCTTCTTTCAGAAGTAGACGCCTCTTCCGTGGGGGCGGTCCTCACCCAAAAGGGGCCCAAAGGCAAGACTCGGACCTGTGGGTTCTTTTCCAGAACATTTTCACTGGCGGAGAGGAACTATACCATCGGGGATCGGGAGCTTCTGGCCATTAAGCTCGCTCTGGAGGAGTGGCGCCACCTCCTGGAGGGTGCCGATATCTGTGAATATTACACAGACCACAGAAATCTCCTCTACCTCCAGACAGCACAACGTCTCAACCCACGTCAAGCAAGGTGGTCTCTGTTCTTCGCCCGGTTTAATTATGTTATCCATTTCTGACCGGCAGAGAAGAACGTCAAGGCCGATGCCCTCTCCCGTGCCTCTGACGTAAGTGGAGAAGAGGAGGCCGTTCAGAATGTCTGATATCGGCAGCTCCCGTAGCCCTCCAACGTGCTCCTCCGGGTAAGACGTATGTGTGCCCAGCACTCCGGCTAAGGATTCTGAAATAGGGCCACTGCTCCCGTATTGCTGGACATCCGGGGGTGCGGTAGTCTTGTGCGTTGATCTCACGGTTCTACTAGTGGCCCGATCTCGCTAAAGATGTGAAAGAATTCGTGAAAGCCTGGGCCCGCAATATATCACCGCGCCTCAAACCTGCAGGTTTATTCCAGCCTCTGCCGGTTCCTAACAGTTCCTGGGGCCACATTGCCATGGACTTCATCCCCGATCTGCCTCCCTCTGATGGTAATACGGTTATCTGGGTGGTAACTGACCGTTTTTCGAAATTGGCACAATTCATTCCCCTGCCTGGGCTACCTTCTGCTCCTCGACTCGCCAATCTGTTTTTTAAACATATCTTCCGTCTGCATGGACTTCCCCTCCATATTGTCTCGGATCGGGGAGTTCAATTCGTCTCAAGGTTTTGGCGAGGCCTCTGTTCTCTCCTACAAGTGGAACTGGATTTCTTTTCCGCGTACCACCCACAATCTAATGGGCAAGTGGAGAGAGTGAACCAAGTCTTGGGTACCTATCTCCGCCACTTCGTATCCGCAAGACAAGATGATTGGTCCGGTCTATTGCCATGGGCGGAGTTTTCATATAATTCCCTGGACTCTGATTCCGCTGGGGCGTCCCCCTTCTTCATAGTCTTCAGTCGGCATCCCCGCCCACCCCTTCCGCTGCCCTCTGCCTCCTCCGGTGTCCCTGCAGTGGATAATCTGGTCCGCGACCTATCTGCCGTTTGGAAGGAGACGCGCCAATCTCTGCTCCAGGCCTCGGCTCGTATGAAGGCCCAAGCGGACAAGAAAAGAAGACCCCCTCCTTCCTTTGTCCTGGGGGATAAGGTATGGCTGTCTGCCAGGTATGTCCGCTTTAAAATCCCCAGCTACAAGCTGGGTCCCCGGTTTTTAGGTCCCTTTGAAATCCTCAGGCGCATCAATCCGGTGGCCTACAAGGTCCGGCTCCCTCCAACTATGCGCCTCCAAAACTCCTTCCATGTATCCCTACTGAAACCGGTTATCCATAACCGGTTCTCTCGGTCGGTGGTCTCCCATAGCTGACTCCACCAATGTTTTTGCTGTCAAATAAATTTTGGCCATGAAGACGGTTAGGGGGAGTCGATTTTTTTTGGTTGACTGGAAGGGGTTTGGGCCAGAGGAGAGGTCGTGGGAGCCGGAGGAGAACATCCTAGATTGGGGTTTTTTGTCTAGGTTTATGCGGGCCCGAAAGCGGGGGAGGCCACCGGGGGGGGTACTGTTACGGGTGTCCCTGCGACACCCGTGTCGGGTCGCAGGCACACCCGCACCTCCGCATCGTCCTCAGCTGCGGCCGGCGCGGCAGACCGGTACTCGGGCTGCGGACACCCCGGCAGCTCTGTGTCCCACTTACCTCACCACGCTCCTGTTTCCGTCCCAGCGCGTGCTCCTGCTGCCGGCCGCGCGCTGACCCTATTTAAGCTCTGCCCCTCCCTTAACACCTTGCCAAATCGATAGTGCCCTGTGCCTTGAGAGGAAGCGTTCCTGAGTGTCTTGTCGTCTACTGTGTACCGTACCTTCTGCCTCCGTCCCTTGACCACGAACCATTGCCACCTGTCCTGACCTTCTGCCTGTCCCCGACTACGAACCACTGCCGCCTGCACTGACCTTCTGCCTATCCCCGACTACGAGCCTGCTTCACGATTCTGTACCGCGCATCACCTCGGCTGCCACCGCAAGCAAGTCACGTCAGGGGTAGCGACCTGGTAGTAATCCGCCGCAGCAAGTCCATCCCGCTTTGCGGCGGGCTCTGGTGAAAACCGGACCTACTTAGAATCCGCTCCCTGGCGTGGCTTACGCCATCTCTTGTGGTGGTTCAGAGGATCCACTACCATATCCGTTACATTAGGATTATATTATTGTTGTTACCCCCATGTATATTTACCTGTGATGATTCCACATGTTCATTTCCTGTATCTATATCTTCCCTTAGTGTTGGCTTCAAACAGGATTTTACATAAAGACATACACCTCCCCCCTTCCGGTCTTTACGATTTCTTCTAAATAGACTGTAACCCTGTAAGTTAACCGCCCAGTCGTAGCTCTCATCCAGCAATGTCTCAGTTATCCCCACTATGTCATATTTTTCTTCAGCTATTAGTAATTCTAGTTCATTTATTTTGTTGGTCAGACTCCTGGCATTGGTCAGCATGCCATTTATAGATTTTTCAGTTTTATTCCTTTCTTCCTGTTCTTTTTAACTATTGCTACCCCTCCTCCCTCCACTCCACCCCGTTTTATTCCTAATTCCCAGATCTCTGTCTTCACTATCTTGAATGCTATCTTTGTAGTTGCCTTCCCCCATAGTCCCTAGTTTAAATATTCCTCCAGCTTCCTGGCCATTTTGTCCCCCAATACAGCTGCACCCTCCCCATTTAGATGCAGCCCGTCCCTAGCATAGAGTCTGTAGCCAAGACAGAAGTCAGCCTAGTTCTCCTGAAACCCAACGTACCATTCAAATATACAATATAATCAAACAGAAATTGCAGTGGGGTTGCTGAGGGATGTAGTTCACACAACGATATTTCTAGCTGAGCCTGTTACAGATTAAAGCTGGAGATTTAATCTGTAAACTAAACTCCCATAGTGTTTTTCAAAAGTAATTATTCTAATCTTGTTAGAGATAAAGTCTCCGCTTCTATGCTCCATTGGAACATGAATCAGGAAGAGAGATATGGAACATAACCTAGAGACACTTGTGTGCACTCAGATGATCATGGAAATATAAAAAGAACAATGTATTTAGAAAAAGTCTTCATTTACCTCTCCCTACATGTTCAAAGCTTATCATAATAGTGAGAAAAACCCTTCAAGATCAGTTCCAGATCGCTGCCATTACTCTGAAAGAGTTGATAAAAAGCATGTGGGTATTTGCAAAAGACCTACAAAAGACTTTAAACTGCGTATATCCGTGTTCTTATATCTCCTGTTAGAAAAACACTGAAAAAAGGTGTATATGGAAGGACACCAAAGCTGCTGCTGTTCAAAAGAATTCATTGCAGTTTGTCTTAAAGGGGTTTTATCGGTTGAGGTGTTCGTGCTCTTCAGCTTATTCTATGAGATTGAATTTGAAATCCCGGGACGAGTCTCTTCTCTCAGCAGGCTGTCTCTCCTGCCAGGAGGCGTGTCTCTCCTCACTGAAGAGCTGTGACATCATCATTCTGTGTGTGCAGTGGAAGAGGAAGGATGTCTGGAGAGCATGCAGCCTCCTGCAATGTTCTCATGTGTCTGCAGATCCATCAGCTTCAGGCTCCACAAGCTACCTGCTGTACTATAAACAGTTATACACACAGCCTGAACTGATGAAACACATGTGAGGAATGCACACTGCCCCCCCCCCTCTTCCGCCTCTGTTTTCAGGCAGGAGGCTGTATGACTGTGTTATATGAGGGGATCTATTAGTTAAACAGTCAGTAGTTACCCAGATCATTCACCTTAGAGCTGGGAGATGAGTATAGAGCCAGCAGCCCTTTCACATAGCTGGTTTCACTTTCGGTTTTAACAGCTCAGAGGGGAGTAAACACAGAGGGCCACATGTATGAAGCTCGCCCCATCGGGGCGCACCTTTTCGCCAGTTTTCCGGCGGAATTTGCGCCTGATTTATGTCGGCGCTGGGGCGCGCTCATACATTTCATGTAAAGTCCGCCGCGCCTCGCCAGTGTGTGAGGCGCAGTGCGGGACTTAGGCGCAGTGCCGCGCTGGGCCTAAGATTCACCGCCCGAGGTAGTGCGCTCATACATATGCAAAGTCCGCCGCGCCCCGCCAGTGTGTGGGGCGCAGTGCGGGGACTTAGGCGCAGTGCGGGGCTACGCCTAATATTCGTCATCCGAGGAGGTGTGCTCATACATGCGGGGAAAAGTCCACCGCGCCTCGCCAGTGTGTGGGGCGCAGTGCGGGACTTAGGCGCAGAAGGGACTGCGCCGAACATGTATTCCGGTTCGAGACAGGCTGGAAAACAGCGAGAAATCATTAAACATGTCCGTGCGGAGTATGAATCAAAAAAATCGCCTTTATAAAGGCGTAAAACATTCTCAGAAAATGAGCTCAAACCTACTAAAAAAATACATAGATAAAATCACTTTCCAAAAATCCAGAACGGTGCTATATCGGGAATTCGGATATTTGAAATTGCCAGGAAAATACAGTAATTCAAATTCTGTAAGCTATTATCATTGGTCGGCAAAAACCAACCAATCAGAATAGGAGCGACAGTGACCCACTAAACCCTAGGGAGAAGTTTGGACCACTCAAAATCAAAGGCGGGACAGTTCAAAATACAGTAAAAATGCAGAAAAGAGCTGATTGGTTGAGCTAGCGGGGGCTTGGCAATCCTGGCCAATCAGAGCACGAGCTACTTTCTCATAGAGTTCTATGGGGAAAAGAAATGCAGAGCGAGCTCTGTTTGTGATTGGCTAACTTAAAAGAGGCGCAGTTATTTGGACCAATGGGAGAGCGAGCGACGCTCTTATGGGTTTTCTAATGCAATCTATAATAAAACTGTACATGGCCGAAATCAAATGATAAGACTACAGAAGTTGTACCGATCTCAATATAAAATGATCAATAATATGGGGGTATGATTGGTCAATATTTCTCCATAGGTTATAATGGGTCCCTGTCGCTCCTATTCTGATTTGTCAATACTCCTCCATAGGTTAGAATGGGCCACTGTCGCTCCTATTCTGATTGGCTGGTTTCTGCCGACCAATGAGAAGAGCGTACAGAATTTGAATTACTGTATTTCCCGGCAATTCTCTATATCCCAATTCCCGATGTAGCGCCGGTCTCGGCGACAAACGCGTTGTTTGGGATTTAACTGATTTATTTTCAGAGAAGGTTTCAGCTCTTTATCTGATAAGGTTTTACACTGAATAAAAATGATATTTTTATTCATACTCCATGCCGAACGGCGCTGAGCGCCGAGATTGCATTGCCCATCTCTCCATAGACTACAATGGGAGAAGTAGCTCGCGCTCTGATTGGCTGGGATAGCCAACCCCCGCTAGCTCAGCCAACCAGCTCTTTTCTGCATTTTTACTGTATTTTGAACTGTCCCGCCTTTGATTTTGATTGGTCAATATTCTCCATAGGTATTAATGGGTCACTGTCGCTCCTATTCTGATTGGCTGGTTTATGCCGACCAATGAGAAGACGCTTTCAGAATTTGAATTACTGTATTTCCGGCAATTCCTATATCCTAATTCCTGATGTAGCGCCGTTCTAGATTTGGAAAAGCGTTTTTTTTTTTTATTTTATTTTTAGTTTTGAGTTGAGCTCTTTTCTGATAATCTTTTACGCCTTTATAAAAGGGCATTTTTTTGGAATCATCTCCATGCCGCAGGGAGCTGGGGACCCGGAGATTTTCTGTTGCGATCTTCTAGGTTTCCTCTAAAGGTTCCGTTCTTGCTTCACTTCGCCTCCCCCGGGCTTTTGGGGACCAAATCAACCGGGTCTCCCTTTCGGAGCACCCAATGCGCCTCACTTTGCCAAACTCGCGATCATACATGCCTCGGAGTTATCGAGCGTGCCGCGTCCCGCCCCCGGAAAAGCCTACACCGCGCCCCCCCCCCAAACCCTGCCCATTTCCCCCCCTTTTATGCGGGGCGCAGCTAAAAGTGGCGAAAAGCTGCCCTAAACTCGCGTCCCAAAGGGGGTTTTGGGTCGGTGAGGCGCGGATACCCAGAAAACAGGCGAAACCCGTTCATACATGTCCCCCCAGAGGTGGCAACAGCAATCACAGCGACGCTGTCCAGGGCTTTTCCCTTCTGGGGGGTATCCCAAGGGGTTAAGAAATGTCAGTCAGCCAATCACGTGCAGGGGGCGGTCCATGGACAAATCCGCCGGGGGTCTGTTGACTACCAATCACAGAAAAGGGGCGTGCCCGACTAGCAAAGCGAAATAGAAAACAGATGCACAGAAAAGCCCATATCTCTTATAAGGATTAGAAATGAAACCCCAAATTACAAAAGTGCTTATTTTTACTGTGCCCATAATCTGAGACATGATCTTTGTAGCGAGAATACTCCTTTAAGGTTGTCCGAGACCACCTGGATTTTCCACAATGCTTCTGGGATAATGTTCTCTAGACAAATGAGACAAAAGTGGTACTTTCTAACAAATGCCGGGGGCTATTTTTGGGATAAAAAAAGAAAACTGTCCCCAAACCCCAGACCTCATCCCAACTGTGGTTAATGGTGGAGGTTTTGATCTGTGGTCCTGTAATTATTAAAAGAACATAAATTCAAAGGTTTATTAAGTATGTTACAGGAGAATGCAGGGGCACTTGTCCATGACCTCAAGCTGAAGAGACATTGGGTAATGAAATAAGACAATGGTTCATAGCTCACAATTAAATAAACTAAAGAAAAGTTATGTCACAGAGGCCGTAGTGGATCCTCTGGGTCACTGCAAGAGATGACTTATTGACCTAGAGTCACCCGGCACCCAACAGAGCCTGCCGCAAGGCAGGTTGGGCTTCGCTATGGGAGACTAACCCTCATGTGGCTGCTCCCAGTGGTAGCAAAGGTGCTACAAGAGGTGCAGGCTGAAACATGGTCAGTGGACAGACGGTAAGGTCAGGTCAGATGGCAGGCAAACACGGTCAGGTCATTAACAGAAGGTCAGGGCGAGTGGCAGGCAGGAAAAAGTCGGTCCAAGCAAGGGTGAAAGTCCCCGTAAGGGTGGGTAGTGGATCCCCGGGACCCCCGAAGCGTGGTTTAAGCCCGCCGGGAAAGGAACTAAGTAGCCCCCCGGTTTTCACCCGAGCCGCCGCAAAGCGGGGGTGGACTTGCGGGGTGAGGTCAGGTGTCCCCCCCCGACGTACTTCTTGCAGCCGAGGTGCAGCGTGGGGCAGAATCGTAGCCCGGAATCGTGCGGGGGGGCAGAGGTCGGGAAAGGCGGCAAAGGTTCGTAGTCGTGGACAGGCAGGAAGGGGGGCAGGCGGCGGGGTTTTGGGAGGGAAATGCAAGAGGTCGGAAGGGAAAGGGGAGTTCCTTTGGAACGCTTTAGTAAGGCACGAGGAACATAGTCCAGCGGATGTTAGGGGGCGTCCCTTTAAGGGGAAAAGCGCCAAGCAATTAGCCAATTAAGGGGGCGCTGGCCCTTTAAACCCGGGAAAACGAGCGCGCCCGGGCGCCTTGGACACGGGCACCGCCCCCCCGGCCGGCAGGGCGCGGACGGCACCAGGAGCGAGGTTAGGTGAGTCCCTGGCGTTGCAGCCCCCGGCTCGTCCCGTGGCCAGCGGCGGCACCGACCCCGGTGGACACCCGGACAGGGGGTCACGGGTGCGCCCGCGGCCCGCGGGCCGGGGAGCAGGAGGGGCCGTGACAGTCCAGACAGCGTAAACAATACATTAGTGAGGGTAACAGGGGGAAGAGAACTAATAAACTTCCAGCGACCGCTGATTGGTAATGAGCAGTGTGCTGGCCCTTTAAATCTCTAAGAGTCAGTGTGTGCCCTAGAGAGCAGGTATGTGTGCACTGCCAGAGACAGTGAGTGGGTGCCGGGCAGGAGCAGGGAGAGGTGAGGAACGAGCAGCCCGGGGATAGAGATATGAGCGAGTCCACGGTCAGGAGTGGGGACCGTGGTGCATCGTGACAAGTTAAAAAAGATTTGGGATTTGGAATGACTAAGCCTCTGACCTTATAACCCTATGGAGATGCTGTGTATAAAACCCGGGAAACAGGCAGCACATTCAAGAAATTTCATCATCTGTATGATGACATATTTTGAGAATTCAAATAAATAGAATAGATTTAACTTTGCACAGTTCACTAACTCCACATGAACACGGAAGCTAAGCAATTATGTCTTCTTGGGTGATTGGATCCAGTCCCAGGAAAGGAACAAAGCAAACAATCCAAAGTCAAAAGGTGTATAATCCAGCACACCCTAAGGTGAGATAAATATTAAAAGTCCAAAATTTATTCCATATTGTTTAAAAATTTTATAGAAAAATAAGTGCTGGAGGAAAACCTACGCGTTTCGGACTTGTCATCTGAAACACGTAGGATTTCCTCCAGCCCGATGCGGAGGGTGTTTTATGCCCTTATTTTTCTATTGAATTTTTAAACAATATGGAATAAATTTTGGACTTTTAATATTTATCTCACCTTAGAGTGTGCTGGATTATACACCTTTTGACTTTGGATTGTTTGCTTTGTTCCTTTCCTGGGACTGTATCCAATCACCCCAAAGCTGTTACCAACACTGTGTCACTATCACCCCAGTACCCAACACAACAAGGGTACTGGGAAGAGCCAGGTTAGCATCAGCAGCATACCCTCTATTGTAATGGTCTGCACACTAGTAATTTTATGGGTGGAAAGGGACCAATATCCATGGACCTTCCCATCCTTTTAGTATCATCCTGCAGCTTCTGGTTTTACTTTGGCTGGTTATAAAAAATTATGAATACAAATTATTGCTTTTTAAATTATTTATTTATTGATTACAGTGGATGAATATTTTTTTATTTTCAATAAATAAATATTTTTAAAAAACATTGGGTCCTATAATAACTAGCCTTTCTTTGTTATATTTTTTATGGATTTATTTGGTTAAAGATAGTGATTTTATCTGTGAAAACTGGACTGTTGTGCTGGTATGTGTGCACTGCCCAGAGACAGTGAGTGGGAGCGGGGCAGGAGCAGGGAGAGGTGAGGAACGAGCAGCCCGGGGATAGAGATATGAGCGAGTCCACGGTCAGGAGTGGGGACAGTGGTGCATCGTGACAAGTTAAAAAAGATTTGGGATTTGGAATGACTAAGCCTCTGACCTTAAAACCCTATGGAGATGCTGTGCATAACCGGAAGCAGGCAGCACATTCAAGAAATATTCATCATCTGTATGATGACAAATTTTGAGAATTCAAGTAAATAGAATAGATTTAACTTTGCACAGTTCACTAACTCCACATGAACACGGACGCCAAGCAATTATCTCTTCTTGGGTGATTGGATCCAGTCCCAGGAAAGGAACAAAGCAAACAATCCAAAGTCAAAAGGTGTATAATCCAGCACACCCTAAGGTGAGATAAATATTAAAAGTCCAAAATGTATTACATATTTTTTAAAAATTTAATAGAAAAATAAGGGCTGGAGGAAAACCTACGCGTTTTGTGCTTGTCATCTGAAATGTGTAGGATTTCCTCCAGCCCGATGTGGGTGTGATGTAGTATACACCTTTTGACTGTGTATTTTAAGAATACTGGTTGTGCATTACAGTATCTGAAACTCGTACATTCGTTATGTTTGTGATGATCCTTGTTTGAAGTTTTGTAATGAATAAATATGGTTTTGCTGTCAATGGACTTTCCGTTGTTCCACTGCAGCCAATCAGTGGCTTCAAAGGTCAAGTGCCTGTATAGCCCCTAGGGGGCACGTGCGCACTGTCGGGGTTTAAAAGACCAGCGCACACCAATGCCTTTTTCCCTCTTCCAATCACCTGTTACCCCTGGCTATTTAGGATCGTTCCTCCCTGCGTTCTGCACCCATTTGTTGGTGTCCTTCCTTGTGTCGGTCCACTCCTGTGCATTGCTCCTGTCTGATTATACTGTTGCCAACTTCCCCTGCTATGTCCCTGACTCTACCTTACCTGCTGCCTGCCTGTCCCTGACCTATTGCTCATGCCCAACTACGCCTCTGTCTCATCCACTTGTACCACATTAGCAGCTTGGAGGACCTACATCGGGTGTAGCGACCTGGGGGTTCCTCCAGCAAAATCCAACCTGCCTCACAGTGGGCTGTCGGCAACTTAAGACTCTGCTCCTTGGTACAGGTTAAGCCAACCCATCCAGGCGGTCCAATGGTTCCACCTCTCGTCCTCTGAGCCAATCTCTGTGACAGTGCCATTGCCTTGACATCACTTCTCAGGAAGTGAACAGTTCCTGAATGGTGATGTTAAAGGAATGACAAGTGACCATAGAAGACAAAGTAATCAAAGAGAAAGTAATCAAAGACCAATTGCAGTGAGCGCAAAGGTGGGTACATAGCTTTTTTATTTTATTTTGCAGGTTTAGACTACTTCTTAGCATGCAACAGATAATCCAATTCAGTTAAAAAACAGCTGTTTTTTAAAGAAGATTCCTTAGGTTAAAGGGGTTGTCTCGCTACAAAGAATAGCTTTCAAATTGTAGGGAACACAAAATAAAGACATTTTTCCAAAATATTGCATTGTTCCTCTGTTTTCCCAAAAGAGATACAAGTGAATTTATTACCTCTGTGGCTATTTCAGTTCCCTCAGTAATGGACCTGTAAACAAATCTCCCAGGCTGTTTGTTCAATGAGAAAAGAGAGTTGGGTCATCACACAGGTCAGCAGTGTCAGTCAGTGTCCTGTGCTGCCAGACAGTAAAAAGCTTGATTTATCTCAAGTAAACAGCTCTGTAATTAGGGCTTTTGTTTTGGGGATCAGATAAGAAGTCCTGCAAGTAGTTTGAGAAGCTAAACTAATCTAATTAGCATCTGAAAGCACGGAGCTTATTTCTGTACAAGCATGGAGTTTATGCAAATTAGTCTGAACCAGGAAGTGACAGAGAATTTCTTTCATGCATTCTTTGAAACCCTGTGGGGAGACAACTCCTTTAAGTCCACACGATGAGAAAAATTTACTTGTCAGATTAAATTATGAAAGCCATGGCATCCATTAAACATTTTTTTTTGCTGTAATATTTACTCAACCCACATGTGAAAGCCTGATTACTTGTTCTTTCATTAATTACCTACTAGACCCTGATATGAGAATCCAGCAGCAACCCTTGACTTAGTTATGGGGAGGGAGGCCGATCGGACGATGGAACTGGACGTTGCACCATTCTGTAACGGCTCAGATGCCACAGTTCCATTGACCATCAAAGTGGTTAAATAACCAAAGTCAGAGTTATCTATATGGTAACATATTGGTCTCTCCTATCTAGGAAAGGTGAACTTGATAAAAAAAATAGCAGCATTCCCTCTTAGCTTATTTATCTGCTAGACGCCCTCTATACATGCAAACAAACATGGAAGGGTGAGGCATGGACCGCACATATTCATACTAAATGTTGATCTAATGCTTCTCAGCAAAACTCCACAAAAATGAACATGAGGTTCTTAGTTTACTTTTTGATCAAAACGTATAAGCCCACTTGCCACTTCACAGCGACCTCTTTAAAGTGGTTCCCTACACTAAATGGGGGAAGCATCCATATGCAAACTTGAAGGGTGAAATGAAAATTAATTTTCTCTGCTGAATTTTCATATGGAATTGGAAAAATATATAGAATCACACCCGACTGTCTTTAGATTACCTAATATTATACAACTACCCAACAGAATATCTGTTTGGTCTGAGGTTATCCATTGTTTTAAGCCCTCTCCAATATCCTATGTACATTTACTTCAAGGTGTCAGGGCCCTGATGACACTATTCTGTTACTGAACAAGAAACACTATATCAAGAGTAATATTACCAATAATATCACTGCACTAGGACAAATAATATCACCACACCTGAAGAATGCCACCATACTGTCACTGAATAAAAACCATTATACTAAACCAATGTTACCATTAATGTTACCATCATACAGAGTTGGAGAGGGCCACATTCAGAGCAGTATTGACAGAACTGCTGTCAGGGGCCCTGACCTAAGTTATAAGAAAGTGGTCCACTAATATAGTGCAGCATAGGACCTAGTAATGGACCGGGAGCCCAGATGTTTTGGCTGTATGGCACCCTAAAAATATTTGTGGCAGCCCTGATGATGGCTATATATATATATATTGTGGCAAAGCGACCTCAGGTAGTCTCATGTTTCTACCACTAGAGGGTGTGCAGCCGGAGACCTGCTGCAGATGCACCACCGAGGACCTGGTCTCGGTGGGGAAAAGCCACTTATATTGTTTTAGTAATGATATATTACTGACACTTAGGCTATGTTCACACAGCTTAAACTGGGGCGCATTTCCCCACATATTTCGTGGCGTACTGCGCTCAAATACAAGCGAAATGCGCCCCAGTCATTACGGTAATCTCGTAGAGAACTATAGATTATGTCTCCTCTCCCCGTTCGTACAATACGACGCGCGGGGAGATAAGTGAAATGTCAATTACAATCAGTGAATACGCGCCGCGAGTAAAGCATGTCTATGGGGCCGGAGGGCTGCTGGCCCCTGCCCTGTGGGAGTACGCGCCAACCGGCGCAAGCTCCCGAACACCTGGCGTACTTACGCCCCAAAATTATGCCGTGTGAATTTAGCCTTACAGTAGCGGCTAGAATAGCTGCAAGGCAGCTATTTATGGGATGGCTTTTTTTGGGACAGCCATAGTGTTAGGTGGATGGCTGTCCCCGTGTTTCAGGCCAGGATTTGGACACGTCCCTGGAGACCTATTAAAGGCCTCCTACTCCAGGTGTTCAGGGGGTGTGGTAAGCTGCAAGTTGGAGCAGCAGTGGAGCTGGTGAGAGGAGGCTCTTACCCCCAGGCTTGAGGCAAGTAGGTGGCTGCCTTGAGGAAGTCTGAACCAGTGGAGGCTGGTAAAAGTGTTGGTGGTGCTGTGCAGTAGGCATAGGCCACGTTAGTGAGGGACGCATTTAATGTTTAGTTACTGGCTAGACGGCCGAGGATTTTATTTTTGTTCTGTTGTTTGTGTTCTGTATACTGTGCCTCAATATAACTGGTTGAAGCCACGACAAATCGAAGCCTGTGTCGGAGTGCCATCCATTTTACCAATGACGGCGAAAACCCCCAGAGCCGGTCCAAGATGGCGGCCGTACGAATGTGAGTGTCACTATATATATATATGTGACATGTCCCATAAGGGCTGCACCATTTATTTGGTGTATTTTGCGGCAAAAAACTGCTGACGCCCTATTCTCTATATAAATGAACTGTAGTACACCAAAACTAGGCACATTATTATGCCAGACACAACACATTTAAATGGGCCTAAAGTAGGCGGGCGCACTCTACACTCATTTAATGCGCCTTAAAATGTGCGGTGGCGCCTCTTTTCTGGCATGTCGCCCAAAGTTGTTTAACATCACAATTTTTTTTTAGCTATTGTGGCATAACACCTTTTTTTTTTTTGCTATTTACTAAAAGTATACCGGCTTCAAACAGTAGACTGACACTGCTTTAGTAACCATAATGCTTGCCACCTGTCAAACAGTAACACAACATGCCTGCAGGGTCCTCAGAATTCAAGGGAGAAGACAATGAACACAGTAATTATAGTATTAATATGGAATAATAGTAATAGCAGGACATTAACACGTTTCTGCCCTTGTGTAGTGTTACATTTTTTCTGACATGTCGCCCATAGTGATTGCAGTATAAATCTTGTGACTAATGAATGACATCTTCTCTTATTGGAGTCCTTTCATTTCCCTTTTGTTTTCTATCCAGCCCAGACCACCATCAAGACATCTTTCAGCTATCACCCGTCACTACAGTCTTTGCCTGATAAACACCCTATTCCCCAACTCTATCAACAAATTCCCTATTCATAGTGCTCCAGACAGTAATAATGTCCTCCTTGGTTCCCCCTGCTGTATTAAAGGGTTGTGTCACTACAAGGATTGCTTTTTATGTTAAAGATCTTGCAAAAACAAGTCACTTTGCAACATATGTCCATTAACAGTGTCCTACCTATTCCTAGATATCCCCTCTTGTATGGCCTGCATCAGCTCCTCAGGTCGCTATAGCTACAGACCTGTTTGATCTCTCCTGATAGGCTGCCAGCACTGGTTGCTATAGCCAGGGCCGTTCCTAGGCTAAATTTCACTCAGGGCAAGGTGACGAAATCCCCCGCCCTCCCCCAGTAACATATGGCGCCACAGTGCATCACCATAAACCAAAGCCAAAATATACAAAAAGCTTTACCACAATCTGCTATGTATAAAACTACTAAATAATAGTCCTACAGTTACCAAATAACACCGCTACACCAACCAGAATCCCAAGACCACTAAGACCACATATCACCAACACACAGTGACCGAATAATACTACCACACCATGACCACATATCACCAGCACATAGTGACTAAATAATACAAACTGACCATTACTGAGTATAAACTACAGTATATACTACAACTAATATTACCGCCATACAGTGACCATACAATGATGGATACCAGTGTACACAGGCTCTGCAGGCATATAAATAATTACAGTAAAGTCATATCTAGTGACTCACAGAAGACGTCTCTGAAGAGTTGTTCTCTTTCTCTTCTTCTTTTCCATCTGTCCCAGACGCCATGATGACTACTCCCAACTCTTCACTGTAAAATTTACAAAAAAAACATCTTAAGACTCCTCAATTTATCAGCACTTCTCGACCAATTCCTATCTCTATACAAACTCCCCATCTATAGCACCTCATATGGTAGCCAGTGATGCCCCCCTGTAGCCAGTGATGCCCCCCCGTGGCCCGTGATGCCCCTGTAGCCAGTGATGCCCCCCTGTAGCAGTGATGCCCCCTGTAGCCAGTGATGTCCCCCCTGTAGCCAGTGATGCCCCCCTGTAAGTAAATATAAAATAACAAAAAATTACTTACCAGACCTCGGTCCGCGCGTCCAGCTCCGGGAGCTGCTGAGCGATGTAAGCTGGCGTGACGTCATCACGCTGCTTACACTGCACGCAGCTCCCAGGGATCTCCTCGGCTGCAGAGCTGCCTCTGCCGCCGAGGGGACGCAGCGTCGCAGGGGGCGTGGGGAAAGCATGCGCCCCCTGCGACGATTGATACAGGGGAGGAGTCAGGACGGGAACGATCCGTTCCACCTCCTCCCCTGTACTGGCAGCTGCTGGCTCTGCGCATAACAGCCGCGCAGAGTCAGGGGTGCTCCTCCGGACAGGCAGGGCAGGGCGGCCGCGGCGCCCCCCTCGGGTGAGCGGAGCCTCGGCGCCCTGGGCAGTCGCCCGCCCTGCCCGCCCCTAGGAACGGCCCTGGCTATAGCTACAGACCTGGCTTCTACTGCAGCCTACTAGAAGCCAGTAACCCGCCCCTGAATTCAAAATTAAACCAAAAATAGAAGACGAATCAATGTAGTGAGACAACCCCTTTAATCCTTCCATTTAGGCAGTGCCCACACAAGTAAAGAGTTCAGTTCCTGCCCCATACAGCAATAATCTTCCTGTGCTCACTACACAACAATGCCTCTCTTAGTGCCCCCATGCAGGAGTTCTTTATTGTGCCCCCACATAGTAATGTATTGTGCACCCTCTTAATAGCTCCATTTTTGGGCTAACAAAAGAAACCGTAACTCCCCTTACCTCATTGTTCCCATGCTGAGAGGCTTAGTCCTCTTTTTGCTGTCTTCGCACTGGTGCAGAAACATACTCATGCCCTCAGCTCTGTAGACAGTGTCGGGCTGAAGTATCTAGGGCTTACCTACCAGTGGAGTTTATTCGGGGGCCACACCCTACAGCTACTATACATGGCTGTACTTACCCCTTATACTCTGCTTCTTGCTTTATACCTCTTTTTCTCTACCTTTCCTGATGATGCACACAGTGTCAGACTGGGGTGCCTCGGGCCCCCAGGTGGAGTTGACTTTAAGGCCTCATTCACACGGCTTATTGCTGGCGTAATTGCGGGGACAGATTTCGCCCCGCAATTACGCCGGCAGCCGTGCAGCGGGGCGGGGGCGGGGGCACGGCAGCTCGCCGACCCCATAGACTGTCATTATCTACGGCACGTACACGCCGTAAATAATTCACATGTCACTTTCTCCCCCCGCGGCGGATTTGCCAAGTGGGGAGGAGAGACGGAATCCATATTTCTCTATGAGAACTGTGGATTACCGTAGTTACTGGGACGGATTGGCGCCGTACTGCAGCGCAAATACGGTGTGCAGTACGGCTCCAATCAGCGCCCAAATAAGCCGTGTGAACGAGGGCTAAGGGTCCACCACTTGATATGTTTCAGGGCCCACCGGTGGAGTTTATTTTAGGGGTTCACCCTACAGCTACTGTAAATGACTGTACATGCCTCCTGGGCTCTGCCTCTTGCCTTTTCTCTCTTTTCTTTGCTTTTTTGGCTTTTCTGAGGATATATATACAGTTAAAAAAACCACTCCAGGTCAGCTATGCTTAGCGGTCCCCCGGGGGGTTCTCCTATTCCCCTGCGAGCCAGCCTGAGCCTGTGTGCACATGCTGTTTAAAAGTAACTCCAGGTCTGCCATGCTGTGGGGGGCCATTAGTGGTTTCTTGCCATGTGGGCCAGTCCGAACCTGCCCGTAGACCACAGACCTTTGGTTTACAAGATTAAGTGACGTGTGGTATGATAAATGTAGCATATATTTTGACACTTTTGTCTAACTTTATGCCACTGATTAGTTGGCTTAGTTTCTCTCAATAATTGTGCCAAAATGTGTCACATATTGATCCACACCCCATCCCGTGCCGCCACACACCTACCTACAAAGCCATGTACCCTTTCTGGTGCAATTGCAATAGTAAATGTGCCTCCGTATTTCGTAAAAACCTTTCATAGTATTTGAATAATGATTATCTTCTCTGGCATCTAGACACCGGATACAGCCCACATTGTGAATTGTAAGGCGTTCTGGTAAGTAAACATCTATAGTCAAAATGACAGTACAAAAGCATCACGCTCTCGCTAATTTTAGTCCTACTGACAGTTCTTGTTCTACACGTTCTTTTTTTAGGGCTGCTTCATAGCTAACTCTGCCTCCTTTTGTCCCGTTCAACTTTCACACATCAAACCACAGTGATACTTCTTTTTTATTGAAAAAGTGGACAGCTTCGGAAACTGTAAGGCTGGAGTCAGCAGTTTGTAAGGAAGCCAGTAGATGTTGCCAGAGCATTGGGAAGAGGAGTAGAAAAACAGAAAACCTATGGACTTGTAAGAGAGTTTGGACACAGTAGAGAGAGAGAGAGCCCAGTCACCAACACTAAGAACTTTGGAGGGAACACATTCATATCTCACATATATAAGTTTTAAAATGGATTTACATTAAAGGTGTTCACCGGGACTATCTTGTTATTTGTTATAGGGCTCACAACTGTTTTATATTAAACTTCATTCATACTTATGAAAAATTATCTACCTGTCCTGCTGTGCAAAACCAGGTAAAAAGCCTCGTCTTCCCCCTCCCCTTATTGTATGCAAACCTCTTGACGTTCATTGATCACATGGCCGCAATGAAATTTTTTGTCACTTATTGGGTGTGCTTTGAAGGCTATACACTACGTGGAAATCCCTAAAGAAGCATTTATGCTATCTATCATACATGAAAAAACTTTGAGACTCTCGGTTCACATATTTTGATCAAAAGATGTTTAAGCTGCCCACGACTTTCAACGTGATCTCAAAATCGGGCAGTCCTATCCTATCTTTACCTCTCAATCGAGCCAATCAGGCCTCCCGCTGGGTCAACCGACCTCATTATTCAGAGAGAAAAAATAAAAAAAACACCCAACCTGCAAGCTGCCCTTCTTATGACAGCCTGTGAGAGTGGGCGGGGACAGAAACCCAAAATGGAAGCACCCCTTCCTTCCCATATAGGTTAAAATCAATGTACACCAAGTATAACGTATGTTTCTGCACACAAAAACATTTCTGAAAAAACGTATGCAAACCTGGGTGCCACTGGCAGGGCTGCGGCACACATGTAATTATACATGTACGCACACAGACCGCCGCCAGCGGCACATTTCTGCAAAAAGGGCAATACACTACGTGGAAATCCCTAAAGAAGCATTTATGCTATCTATCAAAATATGTGAACCGAGAGTCTCAAAGTTTTTTCATGTATGATAGATAGCATAAATGCTTCTTTAGGGATTTCCACGTAGTGTATTGCCCTTTTTGCAGAAATGTGCCGCTGGCGGCGGTCTGTGTGCGTACATGTATAATTACATGTGTGCCGCAGCCCTGCCAGTGGCACCCAGGTTTGCATACGTTTTTTCAGAAATGTTTTTGTGTGCAGAAACATACGTTATACTTGGTGTACATTGATTTTAACCTATATGGGAAGGAAGGGGTGCTTCCATTTTGGGTTTCTGTCCCCGCCCACTCTCACAGGCTGTCATAAGAAGGGCAGCTTGCAGGTTGGGTGTTTTTTTATTTTTTCTCTCTGAATAATGGAGGTCGGTTGACCCAGCGAGAGGCCTGATTGGCTCGATTGAGAGGTAAAGATAGGATAGGACTGCCCGATTTTGAGATCACATTGAAAGTCGTGGGCAGCTTAAACATCTTTTGATCAAAATATGTGAACCGAGAGTCTCAAAGTTTTTTCATGTATGATAGATAGCATAAATGCTTTGAAGGCTGGCTCAGCTCAGGAACACTCCCCTGCAGTGGGTGTGACCTGAGCATAGAACAATTTGGCTGCATTCACTCTTTCACTCCCAGAAGTATGGAAGTCTGAACAGGCTCCTAGAGAGGTAACGTTTAGTGTTAGTACTCACCTACATTGGGGTCCCCTTGACAAAATCGGGAGGTGAGCTTAAGCACTTTTGATCAAAATTGTGATCTAAGAACCCCAAATTTTCATATATCCTTAGCAGAAATGCATTTTTCAAAAATTCCTGTGTGTCTTTGATGTTTTCTTAGTAAATAGTGTGCCGCTGACATTTGGAATAGATGTATGTTATTGCCTCACCAGTGTGCACCTATACTTATTTTTTTCAAATTTTTTGGGGGGATGTGCATAGCCAAACAAGGTTTTTTTTAGTCTGTATGAGGAGTGGCTGCCTCATTGGCTTTTTGCACTCCGCCCATCTCCATAGTGTGCTGCTGACATTTGGAATGTGTATGCATTCACTCTTTCCAGCCTGTAGTTTGCAAGTGAATAGAAGCAACTACATTAGTATAATTACAGGGGAGGGAGAACTATCTGTTTATCTTTGAGTCTTACTGGAAGCACTTAATAACAGTAACGTTAGCAGGGGACAGCAGCTCAGAGCTGGGGAGTTGTGTACTGATATCATGAAAATGATGGCTAAAGCTCTGTACAGTTTAAATAGGGACTCATGAGTCCTAACTATTATCATTATCAGCAAGCACAGAGCTGAGTGGGTTACAAACTAATGTCAACACATAGACCCTAGCAGTGATAACAGTGGAGGGAAGACCTAGCTTGCAATGCAGTCTGGTAGTTGTAGGAAAGAGATGCTGGAAAACTACTGACACTCCCATAAGCAGTGCAAAAAGTGAATCTCATGATAGATGAATAAGGAGGCAAAAGAAAAGAAACACATGAAGGCAGTGGAATATCTTTACTTTTTAAAATAAATACTGTTTACAGTGTTCTATGAAATCTTTAAACTCCCAGATAACCCCTTTAAATTATACCTCTTTTGTTAGGAAAACTATGCAAAAGTTGGAGAGGTAGGACAATCCTATTCTTTTTTTCTTTTTTTTTTGCTGGATTTATTAAAAAAACATTAATTTTACAAAATTACTTTACCCATCACAGGTCAATTTAGTGCTCTTAAAGCACATAGATAATATTGTCAAATTTAAGAGGGTTTTATCGTTTGAAGTGTTCGTGCTCTTCAGCTAATTGTATGAGATTGAATTTGAAATCCAGGGGCGAGTCTCTCCTCTCAGCAGGCATGCCTCTCCTTTCAGCAGGCGTGTCTCTCCTCAATGAAAAGCTGTGACATCATCATTCTGTATTTGCAGTAGAAGGGGAAGGTTGTCTGGACAGAACAGATCTGCAGTCTCCTGCAGTGTTCTCTTGTGTCTGCAGAGCCTTCATCTCCAGGCTCCTCAAGCTCCTTGCTGTGCTATAACCAGTTATACACACAGCCTGAACTGATGAAACACATGTGAGGAATGCACACTGGCCCCCTTACCACCTCTGTTATCAGGCAGGGGACTGTGTGACTGTGTTATATGGAGTGAACACAAGACATAAGACTGTGTTATATGAGGGGATCTATGAGTTAAACAGTCTGTAATTACCCAGATCATTCACATTAGAGCTGGGAGATGAGTATAGAGCCAGCAGCCCTCTCACATAGCTGGTTTTACTTTTGGTTTTAACAGCTCAGAGGGGAGTAAACACAGAGGGCCATATGTATGAAAACTGTCTAGTTCTAAAATTCACTTTGTTGCCCATAGCAACCAATCAGAGCTCCCCTTTCATTCTATATAGTGCTCTGGAAGAATGAAAGGGCCGCTCTGATTGGTTGCTATGGGCAACACAGTGAATTTTAGAACTAGACAGTTTTCATACACGTGGCCCAAAGTGTGCAGGCAGCCAATCACAGTGCTGGGGGCCTGTCCTGGCGTTTCCCGTCTGGGGGCATATTCCAACAGGCTGAATGAAATGTCAGAGTCCTTTCGCATCTCACCCCTTTTATTATTCATTGGCGCATAGGAGTGGGCGTGGTCGGGGGCAGCAGCATCGGGGGTGGTGGGGATCGGGATTTAGAGACTCGAAGTTTTGGGGGTTTTTTGTTTTTCTCCCCTCTCCTTCCCCCCTCCCTTCCCCTTTCTGTCTTAAAAACCAAAGGGGGTTCCAATGGCACTTTTTCACACCCTTTAGGAACAACGCTTATTCCCCCCAGTTAATAGAGTTCATTCACACCTTCTTAGGCATCCACCTATTGTGGACCACAAGTGACCCTTGACACATACAGTGAGGGGTCTTTCATATCTTCTATTGCACAAGTTTGTTACATACATTTTTTGTAAACCTTGTAATTGACATTGGCTCCTTTCATATTTGCAACACCTGGTTATTATTACTCGCATGTATTGTTTTGCTATATTTTGAAAATCCAATAAACCCTTTAAATGGAAATGTCAGTCCGCCAATCACAGTGCAGAGGGCGTGTCCATGGCGGAATCTGTCCGGGACGTGTTCCGACTAGCCAATCACAGAAAAGGGGGCGTGTCCCGACTACCAGCAGCAGAAATAGAAAACAGATGCACAGGAAAGCTCATATCTACTATGCTAAGTGACTTAAGTATGTAATGCAACCCAATTACAAAAGTACTTATTTTTACTGTCTCCATAATCTGAGACATGATCTTTGTAGCGAGAAAACCCCTTTAAAGAATTTGAATCCTTGTTGAAAAATATTGAGAGGTAGGTTAATCTGGGCAAATCTGTTTGTACTAAGAACAGATTTGATTTATTTTCTGAGCCTGTTACATGGCTATTGTGGAAAACAATGATACTGTCCAAGCAGGATAACTGGCTATAAATGTGAACTAGCAGAGCTGCATTGGTCAAGAGAGGAAATTTCTAGTGAGAGAAAAACTTGCATGCAGCCCAGACATACTGTTAGCTGCTGAGTGACATTGTTACCTGTTATGTAATTACACATGAATGTGCTCTTCAGACATAACAGGATATTACAAGGCTGCTCCCAGTTAAAAACTCTAAGAATTAATATTTTCCCAGTAGAAAGATATGATCAGAGAGTAAGAAGCTCCATCCTGCTGATAAGACACAGCAGGGAGTGAGGTCACCAGCAAAAACCTTTTTTTTATTTATTTTTTTTATTTTAGACTAACTTTGGGGACTTTACAATGCAGACTAATAGTCTTGGTTAGCCTGGGGGTCTCTGTTAGGCCCACAGCAACAACTAATGGATGACATAGGGAGTCCATTCTTTCTGTCACAACCACTTTGATGCCACGGCCATTCTTGACCACAGACTCTAAGGGGTTAAGTAGCTGGAATCAGAGCTCTCTCCAATCCAGGCCGTTACAGCATGAGCACAGCTGTCAGTCACAGATGACCACCCGTGGCAGGCTTGTGTCGATCCCTGAAGGGCCATTCCCCTTTTTGCTGGCTCAGTGAGCTACCAATCTTTTGCCTACTGAGAACTATAATTTAGTAATTTCTTTTGTAAAAATCATTCAGATGAGCATCCTGCATGCACTATTTATATATATTACTAATATATTTTATATTAATTATTTATTTATATAATATAATATATATATATAGTAAGAGCGGATGGTAAGTGGGTGGCTGCATAAGGGCATTAGCAAATGGTCCCTGTTGAAAAAAACAAATTAGTGTCCCCTGGAGATCCAATGGTTCCTGGTTACTATATCTTTCAAGATACTAGCGTTACAGGATTAGGGTCGTGTTTGGTTTAAAATTGGTTTGGCCAAACTCATGAATAAATTTAGGTTTGGGACATCCGGAAACCCAATTTTTTTTCCCCTAACCCTATTAATAAGCACTATCCCGGACCCCAGCTCTAGAGTAAGTTTAGGGTTAGGGTTTTTTACTGGCTTTAAGGGTTAGTTTACTATTTCACAATGCCCTTGGTCCCTTCTTGCTTCCACTGCAGCCTAACTTCAAGCCTTGTCACGTTGTTCCTCCAGCCTCGGAATCACACGTACTGAACTATAGTTAATGATATCGTGATATAGTGATGTGCCTGGAGTGACGAGCTGATGTCAACCAGAAGCCAAGCCACACTGGGGCATTGGGAAATGGTAAATTATGTTAACCCTTGAAAGTCAGTAAAAATCCCTAACTCTAATCCTAAACCCAGTTTTGGAAATTTTGATTGTAGAGTCCCTTTAAAGTTGAGGAGTGTTTGTATATATGAAAGTATTCTTTGTAGTGGGTTTCCTTCCAGCATCACTCTGCAATTCCTGAAGCTCACCTCTGCCTTTTCAGTAGACAGATGCACCAAGGATGCCTTTTGATTCAGCAAGTTCTTTTGTGCCTGAGAGGATAAATCAAATCAAGAGCTGAGGCAATTTTGGTGTTGTAGTAAACAGTGACTGCGTCTGGGTCATGAAGTGAGGATATGGTAGAGAGCGATGGAAGAGAGTCAGAGAGAGTGGGAGTATCAAGACTTCAAATCAGGGGCGTTGCTGGGGTCCTAAAACATCCGGGGCCCGGGCCCTCTGTGTTTTGCTCAGTAGGGCTGTGTTCACACAGCATTTTTCGCGCCTCATTATGAACTGCGGATGTGTTTTTACAGAGAAAAACCTTCTGTTCCCGTCACTAATTTTCTGCATATTCAACATAGATCCCGTCCATTCCCTCAGCAGTCACTGTACAATGAAAATCAGAGCTGACAAATTTACTTTTTCAAAACCGCTCACCTACGTATGACAGTGCAATACCACTAAATAACAGTCACCAAAACATCCACCTACACATGGAGCAAATTACCCAAAACGAATGTTTTTTTTTTTAAAAAAAAATCCTACAAAACCCAAACCCAAAACTATTACTATTTAAAAGGGGTTTTTCCTACAATATTGGGGGTTTTTTAAATTTAAAAACTTTAAAAAACAACACTTTCAATATATGTTCATTTTCAAAAGTCCTAGATTTTGAGCAGCCCTGTTTTGTATTTCACATCGCTCCTCAAATTTTTATAGAAAATGGACCTGTTGATCCTTATCTTTTCGGGGTGTCAGGTCTGAATGACTCATCCCTTTGAAGACGGCAGAGCAGAGAGCCCCTCCCGCACAAAATCTTTGGAGGGGGAGGAGGACTTGGGTCGTGTCCCTTACTGCCGGTTAACCCCTTTTTGCCTGCTTCTCCTGCTCTCACAAGATGGATGTGACGCAGTGACCCGTTGTTTCTAAATCATGATATTCTTTGGAACTGAGACTTAAAACTAATAATACTATAGAGATCAGGCAGTGTTTTGATTTAGTTCTTTTCCGAGGTAAATAAGTGAGTGACAATCTTGGGTTTAGTAACACTGACTTGCGTTTCTGGGTATGATGGGATATTGTAAGAAGCGGGGTAATAGGAACAAATGTCCGATTGTCAAGACTTCATATCAGGGGCCGTTGCATGGGGTCCCTAAACATCCGAGGGATCCGGGCCCTCTCTGTTTTAACAGTAGGCTGTGTTCACACAGCATTTCGGCCTCATTATGAACTGCGGTGTGTTTTTACGAGAAAAACCTTCTGTTCCCCGTCCACTAATTTCTCTGCATATTCAAATAGAATCCCGTCCTTACTCAGCTAGTCACTGTACAATGAAAGGGATAGAGCGAAAAATTGTACTTTTCAAAAGCTCACGTGACACGTATACCCTAATACAGTCACCAAACATACACCTACACATGGAGAAACTACCAGACGATGATTGTTCTAAAAACCCTCGTCAAAACAAGCCAAAACTATTACTACTTAAGGCTCAAATAATCCTGCCAGACCCTGACCAAACGTGACCCCACATGTGACTATCAGCTGTGCACAGGCTCTGATTACATATACCACCGCCATACAGTGACCATATAGTGGTAGATACTAGTTGTATGTAGACTCTGCAGAAATATAAGCGATTACACTGCAGTTACATTTTAGTACTTACAGGAGATCGTCTTTTCTGATCAGCGTCGTTCACTTTCCCTTTTCTTCTCCATCCGGTTCACACCTTCCTGCTGATTGCTCCCGGCCAATACTCGTCCCTGCAGATTTGGACACAAATATCTTAGAATCCTCACATTTCCAGCAACTCCTTACTTATAGGTATATAAGTTCCCTCAGTTAGATAGGTGTATAGGTCCCCTCAATTAGGCAGGTATATAAATATAGGGTCACTTAGGCAGGTATATCGATATAGAGTCACTATCAGGCAGGTATATAGATATAGGGTCACTCACAGGCAGGTTTATAGATATAGGGTCACTTAGGCAGGTTTATAGATATAGGGTCAATGTCAGGCAGGTATATAGATATAAGGTCACTGTCAGACAGGTATATAAATATAGGGTCACCTAGGCAGGTATATAGATATAGAGTCACTCTCAGGCAGGTATATAGATATAGAGTCACTCTCAGGCAGGTATATAGATATAGGGTCACTCAGGCAGGTATATATATATAGGGTTACTCTGGCAGTATATATAGATATAGGGTTACTCTCTGGCAGCATATATAGATATAGGGAACTCTCAGGCAGGTACATAGATATAGCAACAAATCACTGCAAAAAACTATACTAACCATGGGTGTCCAATAGTACATATCACAGCAGAAAGAATCCACTAAAACATAACATTTATTAAATATACATTAAAAGATAATTATCCCCAATAAAGCCAATACAATAATATCAATACTAACAAATACAGGGAAAAAAGAATAACTTACAATTAGATGATTCACAAATGTATGACGGGAAGGCACAATCTCCAGAATCCCGTTCCTCTATGGGAAAAAAAATCCTACACTCACCCTAGATACATCTGCCTACCAGCGGGCACATCGCCCCAAAAAGGGCGGTTCCGCCTAATAACTACTCCCTAGAACAAGACTACACTATAAGATAGATAACTACAAGTACCATATAAAATACAGTCCAGAAAAAATAGTCCAAAAAGAGCCCGACGCGTTTCCCCCTATATGGATACAAGGGTTCATCAGGGGACAACCAGGACTATCAATGATACCGAAGATTGCTACAGAAGGGTGACCAGTATGATAAATCAATGATGAACAGGAACACCCAAATGATTACCTGTCTAACCAAGTGCCCTCCCAACTGGATTGCAAAACAAAATGGCTAGACAAAAGTCGGTCTTTAAGCGAACGGCCTTTCCGATAAGTAACCGGCGGATAATTGGGAATATATTCCCTTATATCAGCATCCAATTGAAGGATACGCCAGTACATTTTTAAGATATTTCATACCTCCACATTTCTATCATCATATTCAGATTTTTTAGGTCTAGGCTGTGGATTTAAAAGAACCGTCCAATTCTGTTTTAAGGCAGAACAGTAAGCTATGGTATCGTTGATAGTCCTGGTTGTCCCCTGATGAACCCTTGTATCCATATAGGGGGAAACGCGTCGGGCTCTTTTTGGACTATTTTTTCTGGACTGTATTTTATATGGTACTTGTAGTTATCTATCTTATAGTGTAGTCTTGTTCTAGGGAGTAGTTATTAGGCGGGCAAGACAAAAAAACAACTTAGGAGACGCATCGGTGAACATGCAGACATTAGGCATGGAAGGGACACCCCGGTAGCTCGCCATGTACAAGAGTTTCATGGCGGAGATTTTAGATCCTTATGGTTCAATGTGATTGAGGTCATCAGACCATCACCACGGAGGAGTAACTGGAATCAAAGAATCCTTCGTAAAGAAACAGAATGGATCTACCGGCTTGGCTCTTTGCAGCCGCAGGGTCTAAATGAATCCTTATATTTTGTTTGTTTTATTTAGTTCTTGCCTCTATATTCCTTTGCCTTGAAAGCTATGGAGTGTCATCTACTTAGAACATTGGAGTACATCATGCTATTAGACCTGGTTGGTCTTACCCCCTTTTTATCAAAATTAGGAGGATTGTTCCAAGATTGATAATTTATTTCAATTGGAAACCTCTTAACTTTTGGGTTAATAGTCCCCATATAGGTCTGGCATTATACTTTAGCTTCTTCTCTACATGGCTATATCATTATTGAAATTAAAATATTTGCTCCATTTTGTAGCCCCTTGATATATTAGCAGTATTTTGCACATTTTTAATTATAGATTATACAATCATGTCCTACTTATGTTTTAAGTGGTAACTAAGGGCTGCCATTGGGGCTTGGTTTGTGATGCTGTGATATTGTTTGTGTTTGCGCGGTGGGATGGTTCATTGGTAGGGGCGCTTTGTTGTCTCTTTTCTGTTCTCAAACGTGCGGCGCAGTTTCTTGGAAAGAGCATGTGCGGCTGTACCACGCGCGCATGCGCACTTGGCATTCTCTGTTTGGAGCGCATGGTGCATTCCACTGAGGTCTGCGCATGCACGGCTATGTATTTCCGGCTATTGGGATGCTTTACCAGAGGTACGTCTGCAGCTATCTCGCGCATGCGCTTTCGGTATTCCTGGTTGGAGCGCGATTTGCGTTCCACTTGGATCTGCGCGTGCGCGTTGTTCCGTTTATCAGCATGCTGATTTTGTAGGGCCGGAAGTATGTTGGGAGTTTTCATGTGGGCACATGTATCTGGTTCAGGTTATGTTATTGGTTATATCCTTTATTTGGGGTTGGTTCTTTAAGTATATAATGTGCACAACAGGTCATCTTTTGTTGCTACCTATCCATCTTACTGCCAGACTACTTTATCATTTGGGTGTTCCTGTTCATCATTGATTTATCATACTGGTCACCCTTCTGTAGCAATCTTCGGTATCGTTGATAGTCCTGGTTGTCCCCTGATGAACCCTTGTATCCATATAGGGGCAAACGCGTCGGGCTCTTTTTGGACTATTTTTTCTGAACTGTATTTTATATGGTACTTGTAGTTATCTATCTTATAGTGTAGTCTTGTTCTAGGGAGTAGTTATTAGGCGGAGCCGCCCTTTTTGGGGCGATGTCCCCGCTGGTAGGCAGATGTATCTAGGGTGAGTGTAGGATTTTTTTTCCCATAGAGGAACGGGATTCTGGAGATTGTGCCTTCCCTTCATACAGTTGGGCATCTTCTATTTGTAAGTGATTCTGTTTCTCCCTGGATTTGTTAGTATGGATATGATTGTATTGGCTTTATTGGGGATAATTATCTTTTAATGTATATTTAATAAATGTTATGTTTCAGTGGGTTCTTTCTGCTGTGATATGTACATAGATATAGGGTCAATCTCAGGCAGGTATATAGATATAGGGTCACTCAGGCAGGTATATAGATATATGGTTACTCTCAGGCAGGTATATAGATATAGGGTTACTCTCTGGCAGTATATATAGATATAGGGTCACTCTCAAGCAGGTATATAGATATAGGGGCACTCAGGCAGGTATATAGATATAGGGTCACTCTCAGGTACGTATATAGATATAGGGGCACTCAGGCGGTATATAGGGGGGCACAGGAAGGTATATAGGGGCACATGCTGGTATATAGGGGCTCAGGCAGGTATATAGGGGCTCAGGCAGTATATAGGGGCACACAGGCAGTATATAGGGGCACACAGGCAGTAAATAGGGGCACACAGGCAGGTATATTGGGGCACAGGCAGGTATAGAAGGGTTCAGGCAGGTATATAAGGGCACCCAGGCAGTATAAGGGCTCGGGAAATTTATAGGGGGCACAGGCGGAAATTTAGGGCTCAGACACAGGTAATGGGGGCTCAGGCAGGCAGGTATAAGGGGCTAGCAGGCGTATATAGGGCTCAGCAGGTAAAAAAGGGGGCACACAGGCAGGAAAAGGGGCTCAGCAGGTAATATGGCTCGGCAGGTATATAGGGGCACACAGGCGGTATATAGGGGACGGGCAGTATAAGGGGCCAGGCATTATAGGGGCACGGCAGGCAGGTATAGGTGGCTCAGACAGGCAGGTATAGGGGGCAGAAGGCAGGAAAACCCTTTAAAAATAAAACATTAATACTCCCCTTAACTCCCCCGACACCCTCCTTCCTTTTCATCCTCGCTCCCCGGAAACCCCTGGCCCACAGCCTATGACGACTGTGCGCCTGAGGACAGACAGCGGCGTGATGAGGAAATTGCATCGTGCCACTACTAGCTGAGCAGCATGGGGCTGCGATGGGTCCTCAGCGCTAAGAGGGCCAGTCAGACACTGATGCACATGCAGCTGAAGAGACTGTCGGTGCTCCAGGCTCACGGCAGCGGCCTGGAGCCCGGGAGGTTCAGGGCACAGGGGGTTTTTATCCAGGGCCCTAGCCCCGAAAAAAACTGCCTACGATCCCCCTCTTCAAATGTTCAGGAAAAGGAAAAAAGTAAGTTGCTGGTCAGATACGGAAAAGAAGAGTTTTGAAAAAGTTAGATAGTGAGCAAAGGCGGGTTAAAAAAATGTCGGGTCGGGCTGCACTATTTGCCCCCCCCCATTTTCCATTTGGGCCCCCCACCTCGGACACAAACATGCTTTTTCTCATACTTTACAAAGTAATAGTTCTCTTTGGCCAGCTACATTCAACTAATGGCACTGTCTTAGGTTCTGAATGGGAATCAGGTGTGTTAAATTTGGGGTTATCGCTCTCACACTCGTTCATACTGCTCACTGGAAGTTCAACAAGGCACCTTAGGGGAAAGAACAATATAAGGTTGGAAAAAAAAATGTTGCTCTAAAAAAAATGGCCTAAGCATAAAAATTTTGACAACACCCTAAACTAGCTGCAGCACGGGGCCAAGCCAACGGGGGTTTTTTTAAACAAGACAGGTTCCACTCAAAACACCTCACTATAGTCAATCAAAGAAGTTGAGTGCACATGCTCATGTCAATCCGAGTTTTGTCTTTTCTAAATAGATGCATTCCAGAGGCTAAAAGGGGGGGGGGTCCCCCTGTCGCGTCACCCCATATCCGAAACGCTAAAATTAAATTGGTCTGGGGCTGTCGCCCAGAAGGAAGCCTCTTCTAAAAATGATGCCCCAGAAAGACAAGCAGACAAGCAGACTAAGGACATGGATTATGATCATGACCATGTCTTGTGATCTGATGAGACCAAGATAAACTTATTTGGTTCAAACGGTGTCAATTTGTTGCAGCCCCAGTGAGTAGTAAAATGTGTCTTCCTACTAAAGCAGGGTTTTTGGGGCTGTATGTGTGTTTCCGGGCCGGGGCCGCCTACGGGGGGTACAACCGACTCCCGTAGGGGCCCCGGGTGGAATAAGGGGGCCCGGGGCAAGCGGCCCTTTTATTCCTCACGGCGGGGGGGCCCGGGGGCGGGGCCCGCCGAACCAGGCTCCCCGGGCCCCACAGGTGGGCCCCAAATGCGGGGGGCTCCGGAGGAGTCCCGTCGCCCCCGGGGCCCGGCCCCATCCGGCTCTGCACGCCCGGGCCCGCGTCCCAGCGCCCAGAGCCCGGGCCCCGGGAGCGGGGACAATGCCCCCGACTCCCGGGCTCCCGGGGTGTCAGGGGAGCCAGCGCCACTAGCGCTCGCTCCGCTGATCGCCGGCAGGCTAAGACGCTAGACCTTCACCTGCCAGGGGCCGGCCCCTACGCTGAGTAGGGGCCGGACGTCACTTCCCCCCGCCGCCTATGCAGTGCAGCAGGAGCCGGCGGGGAGCCGGACGCAGGACCGGGGGCTCATAAGTATTGATTTGTTTTTTTTTTAATATACTAGGGGGCCCCGACTGCCATCCTAAGGGGGGTCCCTGGCGCCTACACAAAGGGGGCACGGCCTGCCCCATCACAAAGGGGGGCACTGGTGCTGCCCACTCTAAGGGGGGTCCCGCGCTGCTATCACAAAGGGGGGCCCTGCGCTGCCTATCACAAAGGGGGGGCCCTGAACGCCCATCACTAAAGGGGGCACTGGCCGCCTACCCTAAAGGGGGGGCCCGGCACTGCCATCACTAAAGGGGGGCCCTGGGGGCTGCCATCCTAAAGGGGCCCTGACTGCCCATCACAAAGGGGGGCCTGACTTCCTATCACAAAGGGGGCCCTGGCACTGCCTATACTAAAGGGGGGCCCTGGCACTGCCTATCACTAAAGGGGGCCTGATGCCATCACAAAGGGGGTCCCTGGGACTGCCTATCACTAAAGGGGGTCCCTGGCGCTGCCTATCAAAAGGGGGTCCTGACTCCTATCAACAAAGGGGGGCCCTGGCACTGCATATCACTAAAGGGGTCCCTGGCCCCTATTACTAAAGGGGGGCCTGACTGCCTATCACTAAAGGGGTCCCGGCACTGCCCATCACTAAAGGGGCCGACTGCCATCCTAAAGGGGGCCCTGAAATGCCTACATAAAGGGGGGCCTGACTCCCATCACTAAAGGGGGCCCTGACTGCCTATCACTAAAGGGGTCCCTGGGGCGCCTATCACTAAAGGGGGCCCCTGACGCCTATCACTAAAGGGGCCTGACTGCCTCACAAAAAGGGGGCCCTGACTGCCTTCACAAAGGGGGGCCCGACTGCCCATCATTAAAGGGGCCCTTTAGCCCCTATCACAAAGGGGGGCCCCGGCGCTGCCTATCACTAAAGGGGCCCTGACGCCTATACAAAGGGGTCCCCGACGCCTAACACTAAAGGGGTCCCTGTGCTGCCTATCACAAAAGGGGCCCCGACACCATCACTAAAGGGGTCCTGACGCCTATCATAAAGGGGGTCCCTGGCGCTGCCTATCACTAAAGGGGCCCTGACTGCCTATCACAAAGGGGGTCCCGGTGCTCCTATCACAAAGGGGGTCCCACTGCCTATCACTAAAGGGGGGCCTGACTGCCTATCAAAACGGGTCCCGGCGCTGCCTATCATAAAGGGGGCCCTGACTGCCTTCACTAAAGGGGGCCCTGACTTTCCTATCACTAAAGGGGCCCTGGCGCGCCTATCAATAAAGGGGGTCCCTGGCGCTCCTATCCTAAAGGGGGGCCCCTGGCGCTGCCTATCACAAAGGGGTCCCTGGTCGCCTATCACAAAGGGGTCCCTGGGGCGCCCCACTAAAGGGGGCCTGACGCCTATCACAAAGGGGGGCCCTGGCGCTGCCTATCACTAAAGGGGGGCCCTGGCACTGCCTATCACTAAAGGGGGGGCCCGGCTGCCTATACTAAAGGGGGGCCTGGCCGCCACACTAAAGGGGTCCTGACTGCCAAAAACTAAAGGGGTCCCGACTGCCTTCATAAAGGGGTCCCTGGCACCCTTCACTAAGGGGGTCCCGTGCCTATCACTAAAGGGTCCCCCCGCCTATCAAAAGGGGGTCCCCGGCCTGCCTACACTAAAGGGGTCCCGACTGCTATCACTAAAGGGGGCCTGACTGCCTATCACAAAGGGGGGCCCTGGCGCTGCCTATCACTAAAGGGGTTTTCCCGACTGCCAACACTAAAGGGGGGGCCCGGCCGCCTATCACTAAAGGGGGTTTTCCGACGCCTATCACAAAGGGGGGCCTACTGCCTTCACTAAAGGGGCCCTGACTGCCTATCACTAAAGGGGGTCCCGCGCTGCCATCACTAAAGGGGGGCCCCGCTGCCTATCACTAAGGGGGCCCTACTGCCCCACTAAAGGGGGGGCCCCGACTGCCTATCACTAAAGGGGGGCCCTACTGCCATCACTAAAGGGGGGCCCTGGGGCTGCCCAACACTAAAGGGGGCCCCGGGGCTCCTACACTAAAGGGGGGCCCACTGCCTATACTAAAGGGGTCCCTGACTGCCATCATAAAGGGGGGCCCTGACTGCCACATAAAGGGGGTCCCCCGACGCCTTTCATAAAGGGGGGGCCTGACTCCACCAAAGGGGGGCCCTGGGGCCCGCCCCTTTACTAAAGGGGGCCCTGCGCTGCCCCTTTTACTAAAGGGGGGCCTGACCCGCCTATCACTAAAGGGGGGCCCGACTGCCTATCACTAAAGGGGGTCCCTGGGGCCCGCCTACACTAAAGGGGCCCTGACTGCCCCATCACTAAAGGGGGTCCCTGGCGCCGCCTATCACTAAAGGGGGTCCCCGGCGCTGCCTATCACTAAAGGGGGGCCCTGACTGCCTACCTAAAGGGGTCACTGGGACTGCCTATCTCTAAAGGGGCCCCGCGCTGCCCACTCTAAAGGGATCCCTGGGCTGCCTATCACTAAAGGGGTCCCTGGCGCGCCTATAAAAAAGGGGCCCTGGGGCCTAACATCTAAAGGGGGGGCCCCGAACTCTACCTATCCTCTAAAGAGGGCCCCGACTCAACCCAACCTCTAAAGGAGGGGGCCCTGACTTCACCCAACCTCTAAAGAGGGCCCACCGCCTACAAACTAAGGGACCTGCTAGGTACCCACCAAACCCACCTGGGGCTGGCCTAAAAAAACCCAAATTTCCGGCGGGGGGCTACCTACCTAAATAGGGCCCCTCTAATTACCGGGGGCCTTTTCCCAATTTTCCCACCCCTGGTAATATAAAAGTTAGGGGGGCAGCCCAAAGCTGTAGCATTATCTCCCTGGTTAGTCCCCTCCCCACCCCCACCCTTAGGATACTAGGCCTCAAAATTATGGCTTGTACCCCCCCTCTCCCACCCCTGGGAAGTTTGTACAGAGTGGGAATAATAAAGAAAAAACTTTAAAAGTGAGATCTAAGATATTTGTGTGTAAACTCTGCAGGGATAGCTGTGGCCCGGGCAAGTCCCCCTGGCGGTGTGGAACGGGGGCAAAAGAAAAGGAATAAGAACGACCATGAAGAAGAGAACGACTCCCTCAATAGGGGCCCCCGGGGGATACCTGATTTTAGGGGGTTATTTTGCTTCTAAAATTGGATCATGCGTATTCACTTTAATGTCCGAGCTGGGGCTGACCTCTATGTGGTCTCTATATGGCGGTGTTGTAGGGTTTTACCTAGCGGGTCGACCTCATGTGGTCTCTATGTGGCGGGGTTTGGGTTTTAAAATTAGCGTGTTAGGAGGACACTTACTTTTTTTTCTGGTGTTTATTTTAGAAGGTTGGGAGGTGCGTGACCAAGGAAACAGGAGGGGGATATTTTATGTGGGTTGGGGGCGGTATTGTATTTTGGGTGGGGGGGGAATTTTTATGTGGGGGGAGGGGATGTGTATGTGGGGGGAGGGGATATTGTATGGGGGAGGGGAAATTTTTTATTGGGGGGAGGGATATTGTATGGGTGAGGGGATATTTTTATGTGGGGAAGGGGATATTGTATGGGGTGGAGGGGGGGATATTGATGGGGGGAGGGGGGGATATTATATGTGGGTGGGGGGGAGGATATTGTATTGGGGGGGAGGGGGATATTTTTGGGGTGGGGGGGGATATTGTATTGGGTGGAGGGGGGGGATATTGTATGTGGGGGGGGGGATATTTATGTGGGTGGGGGGGATATTGTATGTGGGGGGTTTGGGTATTGTATTGGGTGGGGGGGGAATTTATTGGGTGGAGGGGGGTATTTTATGTGGGGGGGAGGGGGTATTTATGTGGGTGGGGGGGGATAGGGTGGAGCTATTTTAGCCCTGTTCTATATTGTGAACAGACAGATATTACCACTTCTATGATCCAAAAACAGTTCTTTTTTCACACTGATTATGGGTAAAAAGGGCGCATTTTTGCCTAGAGGCTGGTTTTTTGTGGGGGCGGGGGGATCGGGGTTTTTCTGGGGGGGGGTTTTACCGGGGGGGGGCCAGGTCTTTAGCTGTATGGGGCCCCCGAAATTTCTGTTGGCGGGCCCGCTTCCCCCGGGTGTGGGAGCTATAGTTCTTTGGGGAAACCAAGAATGCAAAAAGGGAACTGTAGCATGTACCATGACATAATGAAGCAGAGCATAATCCCCTCTGTTCAAAAACTGGGCTGCAGGGTAGTTTTATAACATAATTACAACCCCAAACACACCTCCAAGATGACTACTGCCTTGCTAAAGTAAATTAGGGTAAATATGCTGGACTGGCCAAACATGGAAGGTGGAGGAGCACAAGGTCTCTAACATCCACCAGCTCCGTGATGTTGCCATGGAGGAGTGGAAGAGGATTCCAGTGGCTGCAACCTGAGAAGCTCTAGTGACCTTCATGCCCAAGAGAGTTAAGGCAGTCCTGGAAAATAGTGGTGGCCACTAAAAATATTGACACTTGAGACAGAATTTGTCCATTGTCACTTAGGGGTGTACTCACTTTTGTTGCCATCGGTTTAGACATTGATGGCTGTGTGTTGAGTTATTTTTAGAGCACACCAAATTTACACTTATACAAGCAGTACACTGACTACTTTACATTCTATCAGTGTCATATCTTCAGTGCTGTCCCATGAGAAGATATGATATAATATTTACAAAAATTTGAGGGGTATACTCACTTTTGAAAAATACAGTATATGTGCTGTTCTCTAATTATGGATGTGAAACAGACACTTTTTTTTTCAACACCCCCCCCCAAAAAAAAAAAAAAAAAAAAAAAATACTTCCCAAAAGTCTAGAACACCAAGCAGGGGAATCAGACATTTTGGGTATTTGCAACTGAAGTGCCATAAAAGGTCTCAAATGGGGAATACTCCTCTAAAATTTACTGCGGACCCTAGGACTAATCTGGCCCTTGACAAAAAATGTTGTGCAGCCTTAGTCTAGTATGTGTGAATAGTGAATAGCTGCAGAGGAATTAAATAATAGTATTCTGGTTGTCTGTAGCCACCAATAGAGGTAGTTTAAAGGGTAGTTCCCATCATCATTTTTCAGAACAGCAGTTCAGCTCATAGGTCGCTAGGAGCCAACCATCTCAGAAAATAGGGAGGGTGATGTTTGTGATCATCCTTCCCATTCATTGCTATTAGTGTTCTGAATATATTGGAGCAAGGGTGATCGGATGTGCAACACTTAAAAGCAATGATTGGAATATTCCTTTAAAAGCTTAGCACATACTAGATGGACTGAGCTCTGGAGCAAATTTATTACCTCTAACAAGATTACAGGTAATCATGAGGCTAAATTTATGTTACAGGAAGATCCTCAGATTCCAACATTCTATGCCCTCCCTAAAGTACACAAGGGACACCCCACTTAGGGGAAGAGCCAATTTATTTCTGGAATTGCTTCGTGAACACATAATGTGGGATATATTTGGATCGCATATTCGCATTTGTGTCACCATTCATATAACGTGCGTGACAACCAGTGACCTTCTCAGAAGTTGATGGTATAACTGTTAGAAAATACTGTATTGGTCTTCAATAGCCTGTAGAAAGCAATTGTATACTCCATCCATATGAAAAAGGTCCACAGCGGTAAGTATTTTTTTTAGATTAGTTTATTTTTTCCCTTTAGGAAAGGGGTACTCAATATGCCTGTCATAACAAATGTATCTTGACACTGTAAAATTTATTTGACACACTAATTAAATTCCCTGATTTTGGGGGCCGTGTCTACCACCAGCTCAGGGGCACAGCTATGGGTAGCTCATGCGTGCCCACCTATGCTAATCTGCTCCTGTTGGGAGGACACGGTGGTCTTCACAGAGGAAGATAACCGATAGACTCCTCAAATTATGTTTTTGGGGGTCATTACATCCGATGATGTTTTTTGTCATTTTGGGATGGAGCAAAGATAACTTTGAGTGAGTTTGTGAGCTTCTTAAATAGAAACTAATTTGGTCTGAGATTCACATATGAAGTAAGTAGTGTCTGTATCAATTTTGTAGATATCAGGATACAGAAGAAATATGATGGGTCATTAGTGACTAGCACGTATAGGAAACCAACCTCCACAAATAATTTACTGGCATGGCATAGTTATCATCCTAGACCTCTTCTACAGGGGATCCCCAAAGGTCAATATATCAGAATTAGAAGAAATTGTTTGACTATGGAGGACTTTAGAAGCCAAGGCAAAGATTTACAATTAAGTTTTCGTGAGAGAGGATACCCACAAGAAGTACTGAATGTCGCATATAAGAATGCAATATCCCAGGATAGAAAAAATCTGTTGTCAGCAAAACCAAAAACAACTGAAGATGATTTTGTTAGAATCATTGGTACCTATGATGATCAGTCAGAGAGGGTAGTCTCCATCCTAAAAAAATATTGGGACATCGTTAGGCTGGATCCATTTGTATCAAAAATTACATCTCGGTCTGTATCTGTAACATATAGAAAAGGGCGATTTATTAGGGACCATCTTGTGCACAGTCTTTATTAATCTCCCAGGAATGCGTCCACATGGCTGAATTCTAGCAGCACAAAGGGGATGTTTCAGTGAAATTCATGTAAGGCATGTGCCTTTATATGCAGGACAGGTACGTTTGTAAATAGGCAGACCAAAAAGCTTTTCTACATTAGAGAACTATTGAACTGCAAGAGCAGTGGAGTGGTGTATCTATTTACATGCTCCTGCACTATCCAATATGTAGTAAGAGGGAATTGCGACAGAGAGTGCTGGAACATTTGGGGGAAATTCGGCATAAGAGACACACCAATTGCTCGACACATTTGGGAACAACATGGTGGATGTGAGGAGAATATCTCTTTTTGTGCAATAGAGAGAGTCCGTCCGTCGCCACGACGTGGACAATTTGATAGACGACTGTTACAGATTGAATCCCGTTAGATCTATCGTTTGGATAAGGTTTCCCCTAAGGGATTGCATGAGAGACTCATTTTTGGTTGTTTCATTGAATGATACCTTACAATGCTGGTCTAGATATATTTTTTGTTTTTGCCCAATACAAAAATCCATATCAGAGGATAAAAATATGTGGCTCTTCATCTTTGTTGTAAATTGATTGATACGTATTATGATTTATTTTTTTGTTTATTAAAATATTATGACTGGTAAATTGCTTGCTAATGCCCCTTACCTTATTACTACTGAATGTGTATAAATAACCTTTAGGAATCAATGGCCCATATAATCTATTATCTATGATGCCTTTATTGTATAAAGGTGAATATATATATATATATATATATATATATATATATATATATATAGACTGTATATATATATATATATATATATATAAGTATCTGTATATTTTATACAAAACAGCGCACATTTATCAGTTATACATTTATCTTAGGGATTCGTGCTTCATTTTTTTGCTGGTGTGCCAGAGCTGCGCTTGTTTTGGACCGGTACATCGAGGTATTGGAACTAATATCTAGATGTTTGTTGATGTGGGTATTGAATTTATGGATGCACAGGAAATAGGTCAGCTTGAGACCTGTGCATGTTTTGGAGCTGAGTTGATCATTTTGCATTAGACATGGCAGACAGAAGTGAGACTCAAATGGGTGTGACCAGCACAAACATGTGGCTAGTTTAAATGGAGATCAGGTAAGGGGCCTTTTAGCCCACTTTTTGTATCATCAGGGGCCTGTTTGTTTGTCTGACATCGTCAATTGTGGTGACTTTTTAACAGTATAGTCTATTTTTCATTTTGCGGCTTATTGTATACTTGGAGAAATATTCCGCCTGAAGAACCGAACTACAGATGGGAAAACGCGTTGGGATTCCTTTTCCCTTGGATCACGCAGCGATATTTAGTGCTTGGATACGTTGCATCTGGATATACATATTTGCATCATGTGCGCATAATCATATGCCAGACTCCGGTTACATGAGTAATGGTGTCAAGTTGATGATTTAAGGGAAAACATTATAATCGGTTCTATCATAATATCCTTATATAGCTTATCAGATATTGTGTTTTAACTGCTCCTTATTACATTATTATATCCTTATCTAAGTTCATCATATATTTTCACCCTGCTTTGCTTAGAACAGCTACTGCTTGCGAGAAGCCAAGAGGCCTTCAAAAAGTTCCCGGAGGATACAGAAAGGAATATTCGTCATCAGAAATGCCTAGAAACATTGCAAATAAGGAGATGTTATGAGGTCTCACTAATAGTCTGCCTAGAAACAGCCAATTAGCCAATGATAGAATAATTATGTGATTCAAAGGTATATCGAACTGTAACTTGAGGTGATTAAATCAGATTTTATGCTCCACCAACCTGCGTGGTGTGTATTTTCTCAGCTCTTGAGCTGTTAACAGCTGTAATCACCTAATTTGGATGGATACATCTAATTGGATAGGAGTAGAAAGAAAAGACAATTCTACACCTAATTTCTTATCTTAAAAATTTGTCACCTTAATTTTCGTATTTTTTTATAGAGATATGTATATAAATTTCGCTCCCTCACAACTAATAAGATGATAGTATTTTTTTTGGGAATCTATTGCTATTGAAATTTTCAGAAATCAAATTATATCGGTTTAGCATACATTTAATAAATGTTGTTTTAGCTGTATATTGTGGTGGATTGGTTAAAAAACAGCGGTTTGTTCCCTTTTTGAGGAGACTTTTCATGGTTATTTTTTACAGGTAAGCCATTGTTGTCAGCACTCACAGCACATGTACCTGGTGTTTACTGAAGAAATATCATCTCCTGCGCTTGTCAATGTAACAACTCAACTACTTACAGAGATGCTAGATATGCTAATGATTTCTATAGAACCACCGACAGAGTAAAAGTAAAACTGCTTGTAAGTCAGTGAAACAGCCTTTGTTTCACTACAAAGATTAGCTTTAAACATGTAGAGACCGGTAATTGAAGAGATTTTCCAAATATATTGCTTTATTTTTTTGGCTTTGTTGAGGAGATCATTTCGAATTTATCAGCCCTGAGTGCACATAGGTTTTTGATTACCATCCTGCTCTCCCCTTCTCTCTACACTGTTGCAGCACATACAAGAGGCGATATCTAGGAATAGGTAGGAAACTGTTAACCCCTAAAGGAACCGGCGTTTTGTTTTGTTTTTTAGACGTTCGTTTTTCCCTTCTCGCCTTCCCAGAGCCATAACTTTTTTATTTTTCCACCTATATAGACATATGAGGGCTTTTATTTTGCGGGACAAGATGTACTTTCTAATGGTGTTATTCACTGTACTATAGAATATACTGGGAAACTGCAAAAAAATTCCAAGTGGGAAACTGTAAAAGAAAAAGTGTGCTTTTACGGCGTTCAATCTTCGGTAAATATAATATGCTATCTGCATTTTACAGGTTGATACGCATCCGACAATACCAAACATGTAGGGTTTCCGTTATGTTTCCGTTATGTTTTGGTACCGTAAAAAATTCCAAACATTTTCTATTTTTGAAATTCGTCAGTGAGGCGCATTTTTTGCGGGCTGAAGTGTACTTTTTATTGCTAGCAGTTTGGAATGCATGCGACTTTTTTGATCATTTTTATTCCAATTTTTAAGTGACGTAAAATTACCAAAAAACGCAATTTTGGCATTTGGAATTTTTTTCTTCACGGTGTTCAGTTGGGATTAAATTATGTTATATTTTTATAGATCTAACTTTTTCGGGCGCGGCGATACCAAATATGTTTAACTTTTTTATTATTTTATTGTTTTTATTTTAAAATGGGGAAAGGGGGGTGATTTGAACTTTTAATACTTTTTTTTTGTACTTTAAAACTTTATTTCTTTTTTTTTTTTAATTTAACATTGAGTCCCCCTATGGTGCTTGACCACTAGGGGGCGCAATCGTTAATACAGTCTAATGCATTGCATAGACAATGCATTAGACTGTACAAAGATGGCGGTTTCCCCACTTCCTGCCTGTGGCCGGAAGTGGGGCAAACGAGGACATGGCAGCAGTGGGAGCCTTCACAAGGCTCCCCGCTGCCATGTCCAGGCATTGGATCGCCGCAGCTATGCTGCGGGGATGCTGATCGCCGGGAAGAACGGCACTGCTCTTCATTCATTTAGACGCCGTGGCCATCTTTGCCGCGGCGTCTTAGGGGTTAAACAGCGTCCGGGTGTTAGCTGCGATCAGTCACTTACACCCAGCGGCTGTGTGGGGGGGTCGCGGAGCAAGATCTTTAACATAAAAAGCAATCCTTGTAGTGAGACAACCTCTTTAATGTAATTGTTGATGTGTAAAGGGTAGAAGGGTATTTCGAGCTGTGAATTAGTGCTCAGACCACTATAACTATCTATTAAGATTTAATCAGTGCAGAAGTTTGGATTACATTGAGATGAATAAAATACTGTTCAAGGGGGATACTTGCTATAAGGATATAAATCCCTACACAAAACTGGATTTGTTCAAGTTTTTGGACAGTTCAAGTGTCTGGTTTCGGCACATAAAATCGCACTTGCGTGATCTGGATCTCAAGTGCAAACCCTCGTAGTATTTTAAAAATCAATTTATTAACACAGAACTACACTTTCTACATGTTGCCACCTTGACAATGCTATCATTGAATAGATATCAAATCACCTGACAAAGATATCCAATTAACACATATTTACTAATATTTTATTTTGAAATAGGGAAAAATAAATCTTAAAACTTAAATACAGTTCTTTAAATCTAGAGAAGTATAATAAATAAATGTGTAAAAAATCCCATATTTAAAATTGGGTTTGATTTAACTTGATAACCAGAAGCACAACCCTACAAGGTGAGTGAAAATCTATATGAGAGGAAAATACAAGTATATATTGTGCTACACTAGGAAACGCATGTCTCTCACTTTTTGTTCTCTTGCTATAAGGATATGTAATATAAGTTTTAGAGTGGCTTGGTAATGTAATAAAATCAAGATCCTAGTGTTTAATATTCAGTCTGTCCTGGCCAAGGTTTTCTACAGTACCCTCTTCTACAAGCTCTGCAGAGACGGGGTTGTATTATAACGCTGGATCCTAACCCAAGTGTGCCCATTGTGCCACCATAGTTGAAAACTGTAGGAGGCTATTAAGTATGTAAAAAAAAATCTATTGAAACAATTATCGTTTAGAACGTTTGCTTTTTAGTAGTTCAGTTAGGTCAGCAGGGACAGCAATCCATTCTGGAAGGTAGATTGCTTCATATTTCACATACTTTAGATATGACGAATCGGATGCACTGTAATTAGTTAAGTGCATGGCTTCACCACCTGCTAAATATGCAGCCCAAATACCAAATGACCCAAATGTCATTATGGTGTGGTTACAATGGGCCAATAGTGCAAAGTCCCAAGCTGGGGAACCTTCATTACCATCTCCAGCAAAGTGAACGTCTCCCAAGGAATTATTGATATTCTGCTTACACCAGTCCATCCCATTACTGGTCACCACAAATAACGGGTTCTGGTACTTGTTCCTGAAGTAATCTGTGGCCTTCTGTAGGTAATTTCGGTCTGCTAAGACTCCTCTCTTCTGTTGAACAAAAAGTTGTACATAGTCCCCTCTACGAACGTGAACCCCGACAAACGTTACATTCTTCCGATTACCCCTCACTTGTGCGAGATAAGCATTGACTTCATCTTTAACATAATCATGGAACGTGAATTCTTGTAGGAGCTCACTCTTTATATGATGGTAGAAAGTCCAAGAGTACACGAAACCTTTGAGTTTCACATAGTCTCCTGTGATGTTCCCGTATTCTGGACACATCCAGTTATTAAGTTTGTACACCTTCCACTTCATTCGCTTATCAGAGGCCTTGGAAATCAAAGGCAAATTTAGTTTAAATAGCGGAGAGAGCTCTTGATGCATCTCTGGCAAAATATACGCTCGGTAGCCATTCAATTTTGCTAGAGCGTAGAGAGCCGCATATTCCCCTATTTGGTTCCCGAAGCGTCCTTGAGGTAATATAGTCATCATACCCTTCAATGGTCGGGGGTTATCGGAAGCCGTCTGAAGTAGACTTTCTTCAGTGGAGGCCTTAGACATGGTAGAGAAAAAACCTTGACTGAAATTAACATCAAACCAATAGGACAAAGTCACTACAACTGCAAGGACTGTTAAGGTGAAGATCATTGAACATTTCTTCATGATTAATATTCCAGGCTGATCAATGAGAAATTCTGCATTAAAATAGAGAAGATATAAAAAATTAGAAAACAGCAGGTAAGCAACTTATACACGGTCACCATCAACATGTGACTTGGAAATGACTCTAAAGCACGGGTGCACAACATGCGGCCCTCACTGGCCCTCAGTGTGGCCACCAGTCAGCAGGACACAAACATGTTTTCTCTGTCCAGTGTCGAACTGCGTGGTATAGGGCCCATCAGGGGAGTTGATCTTGGGTGCCCACCCTACAGCTACTGTTCATGAAATATTACCAGTTAATACAGTGTGCAAAACAGAACTGTATTGTGCAGTATGCAATGACTGAGTCACATGTCTGCCTGTCTGTCTCACACATTAGTCTCACATGTCTGCCTGTCTGTCTCACACATCAGTCTCACATGTCTGTCTGTCTCACACATTTGTCACAGTCTCATATATCATAAACAGACACATGGCTAAGTGGCTCCATCCATGTCCTTGCTATAACTTGCACCACGATTCAGACAGCTAATAACCTTACCAGCGGCCTGTAAGGGGCAGGAAGGGAGAAGACAGGCCTGCTGATGCTGCTGCTCAAAAATTGCTTACTCTACCACCATCCTGCTTCCCTTTTTTGTGCACCAGGCAGCTCCTATGGAATATCAGATTTGGGCAGTGGAACTTTTGCCGCCCAGGATTGTCACTAAGCTTCCTGCCACCCTTTTACAGACACACACCCTTACTTTTCATACCATGCCTCTTTTTAAAGGCACCTTTTCACACTCCTAAATCATTATCATAATAGTCAAAACATTTTTTAATTTTCAATCCGTATACAATGTCCACCCCCCACCAACCCACATACAATACTCCCCCACCAGCCCACATACAATATCTGCCCCACCACACCAGCCCATATACAATACTCCCCCACCAGCCCAAATACAATATCTGCCCCACCACACCAGCCCATATACAATATCCGCTTCCCCCACCAGCCCACATACAATATCTGCCCCACCACACCAGCCCATTCAATACCCACCAGCCCAATATACTGCCCCACAACCAGCCCATATACAATATCCGCCCCCCACCAGCCCACATACAATATCTGCCCCACCACACCAGCCCACATACAATACTCCCCCACCAGCCCACATACAATACTCCCACAACAACTCACATGTAATATCTGCCCTACCAGCCCACATACAATATCTGCCCCACCACACCAGCCCATAAACAATACTCCCCTACCAGCCCACATACAATATCTACCCCACTACACCAGCCCATATACAATACTCCCCCACCAGCCCACATACAATATCTGCCCCACCACACCAGCCCATATACAATATCCGCTTCCCCCACCAGCCCACATACAATATCTGCCCCACCACACCAGCCCATATACAATACTCCCCCACCAGCCCAAATACAATATCTGCCCCACCACACCAGCCCATATACAATATCCGCTTCCCCCACCAGCCCACATACAATATCTGCCCCACCACACCAACCCACATGCAATATCTGCCGCACCACACCAGCCCACATACAATATCCCCCATCTGCCTCATACCCACAACATACCCAATAATATCTGCCCTACTAGCCCACATACAATATCGCGCCCCACCAACCCCATAAACAATATCCACACCCCAACATTCTGCCCACATCCAAGCCCATATACAATATCCGCTTCCCCCACCAGCCCACATACAATATCTGCCCCACCACACCAGCCCACATACAATACTCCCACCAGCCCATCATATTGCCACCACCAAGCACATACATACTCCCCACAGCCACATACAATATCCACAACAACTCACATGTAATATCTGCCCTACAGCCCACATACAATATCTGCCCCCCCACCAGCCACATAAAAATACTCCCCCCCAGCCACATACATATCTGCCCCTACACCAGCCCACTATACAATATCTCCCCCAGCCCATATACAATATCTGCCCCACCAGCCCATATACAATATCCACCCCCCACCAACCACATACAATGTCCGCCCCCACCAACCCTCATACAATAACTCCACATACCAGCCCACATATAATATCCGCCTCCAGGTTTTCACGTGTAATGGTACCCAGGCTTTTCCCAGTACCCCTGGTGTTTCAGATACTAGGGCAATAGTGAGAAAGGGTAAGTGTCAGCATTGGGGTGACCTAAAACAACGCTGGCTGAAGCAAGGCTCCAGCAATTGTAAGACCCCAGGGGTGTGGGACAAGTTATCAGAGGGGTGGAGCAAGTTCCCAGGTGGGTGAATCAAATTCCCAGAGGAGTGGAGCAGATTCCAGAGGGGTGAACCATGTAACCAGAGGAACAGACCCAGGGAGTTGATATTGGGGGTCCACCCAACAGCTACTCTACATGAAAATATTACCAGTCCATTTTTAGGCCTCTCAGACATACCGTATATACTCGAGTATAAGCCGACCCAAGTATAAGCCGAGGCACCTACTTTTGCCACAAAAACCGGGAAAGCTTATTGACTCGAGTATAAGCCTAGGGTGGAAAACGCAGCGGATACTGGGGAAAATTTTTAAAAATAAAATAGATTTCCAATAAATTACATAGGCAGTTTAATGTCCCCATAAGGCAGATATAGGCTGGTATAGGGCAGTTTAATTCCCCATAGGCAAATATAGGCTGGGTTATTTGGCAGTTTTAATTCCCCATAGGCAAAGATATAGGGCTGGATTATAGGCAGTTTAATGTCCCCCATAGGAGCGGTTATAGGCAGTTTAATGTCCCCCCATAGGCAGGGTTAAAGGCTGTATAGGCAGTTATGTCCCATAGGCGGTTATAGGCGTTAATGTCCCCTAGGCAGGGTTTTGCTTAAAAGGCAGCTAAAATTTTCCCCATAGGTGGTTATAGGGAGGTTTTTAGGTCGTTATAGGCAGGTATAAGGCCCTAGGCAGGGTATAGGCAGGTTTTAATTCCCCAGGGCCCGGTTATAGGCAGGTATAGGTCGTTATAGGCAGGTATAAGCCCTTTGGCAGGTATAGGCAGGTATAGGTTCCCCTAGGCAGGTTTATAGGCAGGTATAGGCGTTATAGGCAGGTTTAAAGGCCCCCCAGGCCTTGCGGTATAAGGCAAAGGGGTATAGGTCCCCTAAAGGGAGGCCTTTTAGGTCCCCCTAGGCAGGCTTTTTAGGCAGGGTATAGGCAGGTATAGGTCCCTAGGCGGCTATAGGAAGTATAGGCAGGTATAGACAGGTTTATAGGTCCCTAGACAGGCTATAGGCCAAGTATAGGCAGGGTATAGGCAGGTATAGGTTTCCCCTAGGCAGGCTATAGGCAGGTATTTGGTCCCCTAGGCAGGCTATAGGCAGGGTTTTAGGTTCCTAGGCAGGCTATAAGGGAGGTATAGGGCCCCTAGGCAGGCTAATAAAAGGGAAGGTATAGGCAGGGGATAGGCCCCCTAGGCAGGCCATAGGCAAGTATAGGCAGGGTATAGGCAGGTATAGGTCCCTAGGCAGGCATAAGGGAAGTAAAGGCAGGGTTTTAGGCAGGTATAGGTTCCCTAGGCAGGCTATAGGCAAGTATAGGAGGGGTTATAGGCAGGTATAGGTCCCCTAGGCAGGCTATAGGCGGGTATAGGCCCCAAGGGTGGCATAGGCAGGGTAAGGCAAGTTTGGCAGGTATAGGCAGGTATTGGTCCCCTAAGGGTAAGGCTATAGGCAGGTATAGGTCCCCTAGGCAGGCTATAGAGGCAAGCGGTATAGGCATGGTTTTAAAAAAAAAAAAACCACTTACCTGGCTCCCGTGCTCCGTCTCCCGGGCGCCCTCCTCGGTCTTCCGGCCAAGGCGGGTGATGTCATCAAGGCGCACACGCAACGTGATGACACACCTGCCTGTGCCGGGAGCTCCGGACGGCTGCGAGTCTGCGGCCGCCCGAGTCCATGTGAGCAGGGAAGCGCTCGCTCTGTGCCCGCAGTGGGATATCTCTTCACCTGTATGCGCTCGGAGGAGTCGCATGCAGGGGAAGAGATCGCTGACAGCGGGCCCGGGCCACCGTATGTTGGACACTGTTCGGCTGTACTCGGCAATTCAGTTATATGCGCTCCTGAGGAGCCGCATATAACTGAAAGGTCCTGCCGGGCCCCGGGCCATCGCAGCGCCGCGAGCGAGACAGTGCACTCAAGTATAACCCCGAGGGGGGATTTTTCAGCACATTTTTTGTGCTGAAAAAACTCGGCTTATACTCGAGTATATACGGTAAATGCATTTTACCACATTATACAGTGTACAAAACAGAACTGTACTTTGCAGTACACAATACTAAGTGAGTGATATATCTGTCTCACACATCAGTCTCGTATGTCTGTCTGTGCCACACATTTGTCACAGTCTAACATATCATAGACAGACACATGGCTAAGTGGCTCCATCCTTGCCCTCCATCCATATCCCCCCACCAGGCCCCATAAAATATACACTTCCAAGTTTTCTCTCGGTCACACACTCCGCCACTTTCTAAAATAAACACAATAAACACAATCAAGAAAGTAAAAGTGAAACCCCCTAATCATAGGGTCAGGGACAGATGTTTACTTCCATGTGGGACAAGTGTATGCTGCCACTATACATGTGGCAATATAGGGTGACATGCATGAAATTTGGAATTAACACACCAAATTTCATGTGCCTATTAACGGCATAGAATGCGCCTAATTTATGAACCTGCTCTACAGAGGGTCATAAGTCAGACGCATTCTAGCGTTCGAGCGACAGTTCTGGCTCAGGTATACCACTTTGGAAGTGCTCTACCTGTTTCAGCTGTAATGCGTCAAGAAATGCCGTAGTGAAGCTACAAATATGTAGCTTCGCTACGATTCTAGTGCGGAGATTTAAAAATGTATGTAAAGATGCCATATATCTGGCACAGCCCCGTTCATACATGTCGTCCATAATATACAACACTGCCATGTAGAGACCACAGAATGGTCAGACACCAGCTCAGGTCACATCATATTAGGGTATGTTCACATGGCGTCTTTGGGCCATATTTTAGTGCATTTAACGCACTGGAAAATGGCCCAGAATCAGCCTCATAAAAGTTTCAAATCTTCCTTCATTCAATATAATGTAAAACACCTTGTCATTCACATGAAGCGTATTTCATAAGCGTAATTGCGAGATGTTTTTTTAATGCAATTACGGCCATAAAAATAAGTGACGTCAATTCTTGAGCTGTTTTCTCTCATAAACTTCACATAGGAAACAATGGATTTTTCAAAATACCCTTTAAAATACTCTTCAAAATACGCTTCTAATCAGGAGTTTTTTTAAGCAGATTTGGAAGCTGATTATGAAGCGTAAATTTACACTTCAAAAAAGACCTTGTTAACATACCCTTAGAGTGAACTCAGCCCTGATGCGACGTCTCCACTGCACATATTTTCAGTTGTTTTTTTTCAGCGTTTTTCATTTTCTAAAACAGTTGAAAAAACTGTTGAAAACAGATCCCATAGACTTTAATAGTAAAAACGTTCTGTAGTCTCCAGAGAATGTTTTTGCTGCTGGTCGTTTTTTGTAACGTGTTGCAAAAAAACGACAGACCAGGGCAGAAAATTTACTACTGGAGTCTATGTAAACCGCCAGACTTTTTGGCAACGGTTTTTGGACTGTTCTGCTGAAAAACTGCCCAGGTGTTTTAACAAGGTATATAAATTTTGCATACATTCAAAACTGCCCCAAAGCAGTCCAAAAAACATGACAAAAAATGCGCTGAAAACTGCCCATAAAGCTCATCGGAGGCACAGCTGCTTTGGACGAAAAAATTTAAGTTTTTAGGTTTTGGTTTTTGACGAGTTTTCGTCCTTTGCTGTGTAGACTTAGCCTTACAGTGAACACAGCCCTGATCCAACACAGAAGCAAAATAACCCCTGACATCAGGGACTCACAGGAGACGTCTTATCTGATGAATAGTTCTCTTCTCTCATGAGTTGTCTTTTTCCATTTTCTTCTCCATCTGACTCAGACCGTCATGATGACTTATCCCGGCCACAACTCATCCCTGCAGAATTTAACATACAAACATCTTAGACTTCTTGCTTTTCCAGCATTTCAGTAAGACTGTCTTTGTTGCCCATAGCATAACATTCCTCTATTTATTACCTGTCTAATACACACAGTGCATGTCCATATGTGTATAAAAACTGTTGTGTGAATATGTCTCTGTTCGGTTCACACACAAAAAATAATTCGGGTTTGGGACATTTCAATCTTGAATTTTCTTACCCTGTTTTTAACACTAACTCTAAAAGTAACCATAACCCTAAGATAAGAGTATTAGGCCTTCTTAGAGTTAACTTACCTCTCCGCTGCTCTCCTGGGTCCGCCAACACCATCGCTCCAGTATCACTTCTGCTCCATCGTCACTTCCAGCTTTAGGCACTGTGGGACTAGAAGTGATGTTTGAGCAGAAGTGATTTCAGAGCAACAGCATTGTTGCACCCAGAAGAGCAGCGGAGGTAAGTTAACACTAAAATAGCCTATAAACCCTGTGCCCAACTTTGGGTTATGGTTTCGGTTAGATATGAATTTTTTGCCAAGTTACTCCACAATTCACTTTGGAACTACCTGAACTGAAGTCTTCAGATTCCGGTCGAATTTGAGTTTAACTCAAATCTGAAGTGCAATCCCATATATAAAAGAAGTAACATTTCCTGATCCCAGGCACACCACCCGCTCCAGGGGGCCACAGTGGTCGAAAGCTTACAATTTTGATCACATATTCAGAGCCTACATCTTGATTCATTCTATACCCTGACTAGCACGCTAGGAAGCATGACCTAATTAGGACAACATTTCCTCTATACGCCTCTTACCTAATGTGTCAAACTCAAGGCCCGCACTGTCATTTTATGTGGCCTGCGAGAGCTTAGACACAGCGAGCAGGGATAGACAACGTCTGGAAACAGCAGGACCAGCTCCCCACTTTCCCAGGAGGACGCAGCCAGTGCTTGGCATAGTTGCCGACATCAGCACATGGAGTGGGCACCATCTTGGATTTGGAGCTCCACAGTGTTCTGTTGAGCAACTCACAGGCAGTGGTGCAGCTCTGACAACCCAATCCAGGCACTCTAGCCACCCTCCAAAGCCCTTCAACAGCCCTTTAACCCCTTAACGACACTGGATGTAAATTTACGCCCCAGTGCCGATAATGGGTTCTGTAGGGTTTCACGCCGCGATCCCACTACACAGTCGGCGGGTGCCAGCAGCTAAATGCAGCAAACACCCCCCAGGTACAGCGCGGGGTGGAGCCGTCACAATTCTGTGATGTTTAACCCCATAAACACCACGGCAATTGTGGCCGCGTCATCTGAATGAATGAGAGACGGTGCTGCACACTGTTCCTCAGTCCGATTGGGCCTCCGCGACGAGATAGTGGGGTCCAGATCAGTTAACATGGAGGTTGAAAGCCTTGTGGAGTCTTCCATCATCACTATGTTTATCGTCTCACTACTTCCTGCCCAAGGCTGGAACTAGTAAAACCGCCATCTTTGTACACTCTGTTGCGTTGTCTATATAGGCTGTACAAGCAATTGCACCCCCTCTTGTTCAAGCACCCTAGGTGGACTTGATGTTTAAAAAAAAAAAAATTTAAAGTTTATAAAATATAATATATATATATATATTTAATTAATAATATATATATATATATATAGTTTCAAACCACCCCCCTTTTGCCGTTACAAATAAAAAAACATAAAATAATAAAGGTACATATATTTGATATCTCCGCGTCCAAAAAAGGCTGATCTATTAAAGTATGACATCATTTATCCCATACACTGAACACCGTAGAAGAAAAAAACAGCAAAATTGTGGAGTTTTTTGGGTTATTAAAGGTCCCCTTAAAATTGGAATAAAAGTGATCACAAAAACCACATCGATCCGAAAATGGTACCAATAAAAAGTAAACTTCGGGTCCCAAAAAATGCCCCCTCCCCCAGGTCTATAGGTGGAATTGCAAAAAAGTTATCCGTCGCAGAAAATGGCGGAGTGGCGCCAATTTCCAAAATGGAAACTGTTTTGATTTTTTTTTTACAGTACTATAACAAAACACAAACCTCATATATTTGGTATTGCCGGTATCGTATCAACCTGTAGAATATAGAGAACACATCATTTATACTAGAGAGTGAACAGCATTTAAAAAAAAAAATACCCGCAAACATGCCACAAATTAGTTTTTTTCACTTTTTGACCCATTTACAATTTTTGTTGCAGTTTCCAGTGTATTCTGTGGTATGGTGAATGACCATTAACAAGTACATCTTGTCCTGCAAAATAAAAGCCATCTGTGGTCTATGTGGGTGGAAAAAATAAAAAAAAAATATGACTCTTGGAGGAGGAGGAAAAAATTTGCCAAAAAAATGCTTGGTCTTTAAAGGGGTTGTCTCACTACAAAGAATAGCTTTCAACATGTTGGGAACGCTAAATAAAGATGTTTTCCAAATATATTGTGTTGTTCATTTTTTGTTTTTAAGGAGCCACAATTGATTTTATCACCTTTTCTGGTTCCCCAAGTGACCGACCTGTGTGCTTCCCCCCCCCCTGCTTTTTGTCCTATCTGATAGCAGGGAGTGACATCATCACACAGGTAGCGCAGCACAGAACTCAGGACAGTGAGAGCTTGTTTGTTATCTGATCCTTCAGACAAAAGCCAGTAATTACTACTGTTTAAATTTAAACTCAGAAGCTTCCTTGGTCCTGACAGCATGAGATTTATCTAATTAGCAGAAGCTCATATACTAATTAAAGACAGCTTGACCAGGAAGTGACAGAGCCAAGCAGCATTATTTCATTCATGCATCCTATGAAACTTTGAGATGAGACAACCCCTTTAAGGGGTTAAGGGCAATCATAATGCTGATGTGGCCCTCTGTGAAAATGAGTTTGACACCTCTGCTTTATATACCCTTCTATAAGCCATAGTTAAGAGTCTCTCCAGAGAGTGGCTTTTACATATGAACTCAATGAGCTGAAATTGTGAAACATGTCAGGAAGCATCCACATCCCCTGCAGCACCTCCACAGGTGAAATTAAGTATTACTCCCTTCCAACAGAAATCAATGGCCTGTCCCTGTAATGCATGCAAATGTCTGGTTCTCCAGAATCAGAGATGCTCTCTGCTTTAGTAATTGGATAAATGAGGGACCCCTACATTACGTATTAGCATGGAACACCCTTTAAAGCATTTGAAATTTATAAATTCAAAAAACAACAGTCTCCAGGTTCATGCTGCCCTAACCTTGGAAAGGGTTTTTTCACTACAACCAGCTATGGTTTACTCTGAAATGCTGCTGCCGGGAACAGGGAGAAGAGTCCTGGGACTGGCTTCCCACCCGTTTCTCCAGGGTCCCTTAAAGTCTTATTAAAGCCCACGATCTACAGTTACAAAAAATATTACATAGATGAACCATAAAAGTAGGTAGATTCTGCTTAGGACTCTACAGAAAAAGAAACAGCAAAAATCTAGCAAGAAATCAATTACAGGGCACAAAGACACTCACCGAATAATCTGCATCTTCTCCAGCATCCACTAGTCAACTGAGAAGGAGCAGGAAAGGTAATATGGGGAGTGGGTTGTGCTGTCACATTGACTCATCTACATGTACCTGTAGGTGCAGTAGGTTAAAAGCTACACTAAAGAAAGTACTCTCTGGAAAGGAGAAGAAAGTAAATCATGGTTTTTAATCCTTTCTGGCCACAGCGAATTTCCAGCTTTTTTTTTTTTTTTTTTACTTCCCACCTTCCAAGAGCCATACCTAGGTTTCTATCTACATAGCTGTATGAGGGTTTGCTTATTACCGGAACAGCAAAGACTTTTTAATGGTATCATTGACCATATCCTGTACTGAGAAACAAAAAAATGATTTGTTGGGTAGAATGGGAAAAAACGCAATCGCACTATTAATGGGGGAAGGGTGAGGGGGGGGCGAAGGTAATATTCAGGTAGTAGGAGTAACATGTTATCTATAGTTTGCAGGTCAGCACAATTCCAGCAAAAGCAAATTCAAAGTGTTTTCATTATGTCTTGTTATATGAAGAAAAACAAAATGTTTTTCAATTTTCTGTGTATTGTCATTTTCTAAAAACATTTTTTCCACATCAGTAGACCTGTGTTAGGGCTCATTTGTTATAGGCTGACGGGTAGTTTTTATTGGAAGCATTTTAGGATTATGCAAGTTTGTCATCCTTTTTAATTCCAATTTTTTGTGGAGGTGAAGTGGAATGAATGGAGACCGTCCAGGTTCCCATCGAGGTTCCTGCATTTATGATGGGAATAGCACTGTAGACTATTTTTATCATCCCAAGGAAATCAATAGGAAGATGGGAAAAAAAGGCCACTGTGAATAGGGTGTAGGCCAGTCCATCTATATCATCTATATCAGGTCGGCGTTCTTACCTGTGACATACATGTCATCTTTTATGGGAATAGTGGCATACTTTTAAACACTGGTTTTTTGTGTTCATAAGCACGTAAATGGTCCAATAAAGATTTTATGAGACAGTTGTTTGCATTGCTCAAGAAAACGATTTTAAGATAACACTAAGTTCACACATTGCAGTTTTCGTGCAGTTGCTTAAGGTACAATTTACAAAGCCTGAGTACATCTAAAATCAGGAAAAAAGAAATCTTTCCCTATGACAACACTCATAGTAAAATTGCGATTAGTGGTTAGAGTTCTTTCGATCATCAGGAGTCACCTCTTTTGTACCCTGGAGTCATATAGACATCAATTGGATAGACAGTCATACTTTTGTTCTCCATCTATACCTACCCAGCAATAATAAACCTGGTAATTACCGGCAGTAGAAAGGAATTATCAGTTTTGAAATTCACGGAAAATAACCCACATTTATATGTATTTCCTGATTCTGATACTAACCTGGTAAGGGTGCATTCACACGGCAGTGGACAAATACTGGTCGGTTTGCCGGCCGGTATTTGTCCGGTTTGCCGGCCGTCCCCACGGCCGCGGGGGGGACGGCTTTTCTCTGCGATGAGCAGAGAAGAGCCCTCCCTTTGAGGTGTTCATATTCTGTCCGGAAACCGGACGGAAGAATGAACACGCTCAATGTTTTTTGAGCGGACCGCGGGCGGAAAAACCGCCGGGCGGAAAACCCGTACAGTGGGGACTGCTGCAAGGGTTTTCCATAGAGCACAATTGTGCTCATTTTCGGCCGGTTTTTCAGGCGGTCTGCAAAACCGCAAACCGGCTGAAAAACAGGCCGAAAACTCGTGCCGTGGGGACATGCCCTAAGAGTAGCATAATCCTGACAGAGTTTTTCATTTGTTTTTTTATCCCACTCATATTGGAAAAATCCAACATGTAATCCTTGGTAGAAATCCAAGGCAACAGCTTGAATTTCTGCCAAGGATGTTTACTTTACAAAGTCAGTATTCACCTCTGAACTTAACACAGGTTAGTCCTAAATTATTGTGGCTATCCCATGTTACTCCTGCCGGATGTCCATCCTTTTTTTCTTTTTTTCCCCACACCATGAATTTGAAATCCATGGTGCAGAAAATCCACCATGTAAGTTTCCTTACATTCATCTAGGCCCCTTCTGATGTATTCCGTGATTGTGTTTTATTTGGCAGCAGCCGCCTGGCACTGTATTCTAAACTCCATTTTGTCATTGAGTATTTCCCCTAATCATTTTCCATGTCCATTTCCCCCAATGTTTCACTATTTTAAAAATGGGAGTCGTTTAAACTTTACTTTCCTTTTTTTTGACCCAAGTTTTCCAAAATTCTTTAAGTTTTTCCTTTTGATTTTTCCCTAAAAAAAACTTTAATAGATCCATACAAAGAGGCAAAAATCGGATGTGCAGGTACTTTACACATAAAAATAAAGGGGATTTTTTCGGGGTATTTTTGTAATTTTCTCTGAGGGGGCAGGAAAGTGATAGAAGGAGAGAAGCTGAGCTCTGTGATATATAGGTTATATATAAGGGGGGAGAGGGGCTGAGCTCGTGAAACTATAGGGGTTTTATGATGGGGGAGGGGAAGCTGACTTGTGATAATAGGGTTATATGAAAAGATGGAGGGAAAAAGGGGCTTGTTTATATATTGGTTATATGATAGAGGGAGAGAAGTGAGTCTGTTTATTTATAGGGTTTCAAAAGTTTTGAGGGGGGGAACTGGCTCTGTGATATAAAGGGTTAAAAATTATAGAAGGAGAAACTGAGCCCCCTGTGATTATAGGGTTAAATTTTAGAGGGGGGAGGGCTGAGCTTTTGTGATATATAGGGATTTTATAAAAGGGGAGAAAAAGGCCCGGGGGCTCTGTGATATATAGGGTTTTATGATTTGAGGAAGGGGGAAAAACTGAGCTCCCGTGATATATAGGGTTATATGATAGAGGAGAGAAGCTGAGCTCTGGGGTATATAGGGTTATATGATAGAGGAGAGAAGCTGAGCTCTGTGTATATGGGTTATATGATAGAGGAGAGAAGTGAGCTTTGTGATATATAGGGTCATATGATAGGAGAGAAGTGAGCGTTGTGATATAAAAGGTTATATGATAGAGGAGAAAAGCTGAGCTCTGTGATATATAGGGTTATATGATAGAGGAGAAAAGCTGTGGTCTGTGATACATAGGGTTATATGATAGAGGAGAGAAGCTGAACTCTGTGATATATAGGGTTATATGATAGAGGAGAGGAGCTGATCTCTGTGATATATAGGGTTATATGATAAGGAGAGGAGATGAGCTCTGGGATATATAGGGTTATATGATAGAGGAGAGAAGCTGAGCTCTGTGATATATAGGGTCATATGATAGAGGAGAGAAGCTGAGCTCTGTGATATGTAGAATTATATGAAATGTTACATTGTCGTGAAAGAGTTTTTAAAAACTAGGCCTTACCCCTCTCCGTGTTGTTGTGGATTTGTTAAAGATTTTCCCATCAATATCAAATCAGAAAAAACACAGCATTAAAAAGACCATGTACAGACTGTGAGCACATTTTGGAATATAGAGAAAAGGGCCGTTTCCATCACAGACGTTTATGGCTTACTGATAGGATGTGCCATAAATGTCCTAAATGTGCGGGTCCTGGATGTGGAGCTTTCACCTATGTGAGAATGAGCCTCTATGGGCATATTTGAAAAAAAACTTTTATCAATGGGAGCTTTCCTGGTGTATACAGCAAACTTAAAAAGTTTGACTCGCCCAATTGATACCAATAGAGTTTATATTAGTATTTTTTTTTTTTTTTTTTGCTGTATAGTGTTGTGTAGTAGACAAAAGAGAAAATGTGTTAATACCAGCACCAGATTAAGATGTGCCAAATGTTATTAAGAATCCTATGCATTTGATACATCTTTCAGTGTCCATTAACTTGAAAGCGAAATCTATGACAGATATAATATGAAGCATCTTTCGTTTATAAAATAGGTATAATGGGGCCCCATTCACATCATGTTTAGTGGCTCCATTAGGATACAGCAAATATATGGTATCTCAATGTATACTCTGGTGAAGCCATAGGGGTCTGTAGGTCAAACATAGTCTCTTTTGGACAGTGTTTGCTCTGTTCCTCAATCGTATATGTTTTCTGTGACACACATGTTCTATATTTTGTGTCAAGCACATAAAGTATATGCCATCATAAAACAGCAAACTTAGCCCAAAAGAGACTACGCTTGCCCTATAGGCCCTTATAGCTCCCCCGCATTATATGTAGGAATACCTTTCACACAGTATCCCAATAGACACCAGCAACAGAGCTACACAACATGATGTGAATGGCACCTTTTTTGGTATCTTTTGGTTGGTACTCTGGTTATATAATATAAGTATATTTTTGATTGGGTATTTGTAATGTTGGTTTAATATAACAACATAATTACTTTTTAGGACCCTTTTGTGTTTGCATTAGAGTAATAATAAACTGTAGCATCGCCCGTTATCAGTCTCGGACTGGGATGCCTGGGGCCCACCAGTGGAGCTGATTCTTGAGGCCCACCAGTGGAGCTGATTCTTGGGACCCACCAGGGGAGCTGATTCTTGGGGCCCACCAGGGGGGCGATTTTTTGGGGCCCACCAAATGGAGCTGATTCTTGGTACCCACCTGTGGAGTTGATTCTTGGGGTCCACCAGTGGAGTTTATTCTTGGGGCCCCCCAGGGAGTTGATTCTTGGGCCCCCACAGTGGAGCGATTTTTGGGGCTCACCCGTGGAGCTGATTTTTGGGGGCCCCCCAGTGGAGTGATTCTTGGGGCCACCAGTGGAGCTGATTCTTGGGGTCCACCAGGGAGTTGATTCCCTTGGGCCCACAGTGGAGTTTATTTTTGGGGTCACCACGGAGTTGATTTTGGGCCCACCAGTGGAGCCGATTCTTGGGGGCCCCCCAGTGGAGTGATTTTTTGGGGCCCACCAGTGGGGTGATTCTTGGGGCCCACCAGTGGAGGATTCTTGGGGGCCACCAGTGGAGTTGATTCTTGGGGCCCCCCAGTGGAGTGATTCTTGGGGACCACCAGTGGAGCTGATTCTTGGGGCCACAGTTGAGATGATTCTTGGGGCCCACCAGTGGAGTGATTTTTGGGGCTACCAGTGGTGTTAATTCTTTGGGGCCCACCATTTGCAGCTGAGTCTTGGGGACCCCCCCATGAAGCTGATTTTGGGACCACCAGTGGAGCTGATTCTTGGGGTCCACCAGTGGAGCTGATTCTTGGGGCCCACCAGTGGAGCTGATTCTTGGGGCCCACCAGTAGAGTTGATTCTTGGGACCCACCAGTGGAGTTGATTCTTGGAGCCCACCCTACAGCTACTGTACATGACTGCACATACTACACGTGACTTTTGCTTTCTGCCTCTCCTTCTCTGCCTATCTGTAAAGTAGCCCCTGTCTGCTATTCATATGGAGCCACCATACCCAGGGGATCCCTCTGCATTACCCGACTGTGGCCGTTTACAAAGCTACTCTCCTCTTCCTACATGTGACATACATGATTAAGGTAATCACGACTGAAACGTCACTATTTGTTGTGTCTCCATAAATAATTTTCTAACTGGGGCTTGGACACTGTATAAATAAATGAAAGAATAGTTTGCATCAAAAAATTTTGACGTGCATTTGGCAATTTTTTGCTTTATGGACTATTGATATTGGTCAACTAGCACCCACCTGATCTATTGTCTCACTGGTGTGCCGCTGTAACATATATAAGTATAAACAAATATATATATATACATATACCAAGCCCAGGGGCCCAGCTTGCATTAGCCTGCCCAGTATCTATAATTAATACACTTACAATATTATAACTCAGGAGGTTTACACAATTTATTTTTGTCAGTGCTTATTTTTGGCGTTTCCTCTCATTAGAGGGGAAAGGTCGGCAGGGATTCCAATCCATTCAGGACGATATGCAGTCTCATATCGAAAGTCTCTGAGAAATGGAGAATCAGGCATTATGTAGTTGGACAGGTAAATGGTCTCCCCTCCTGCCATATATGAAGCCCAGATTCCAAAGGACCCTATAGTCATAATGGTGTGATTACAATGAACCAACAGAGTAAAGTCACTGGCAGGAGAGGTTTCATTACCATCTCCAGCAAAGTAAACATCTCCAAGAGAATTATTAATATTCTCCTTACACCAGTCTATACCATTACTGGTCACCACAAAGAGAGGGTTTGAGTATCTATTTCTATAGTAGGCCATGGCTTTGTCCATATATCCTTTGTGGGCTACAACCCCTTTCCGTACCCTTGGCATGAAATCTACATAGTCACCCCTACGAACATGCACCCCAATAAAGGTAACGTTTTTGCGGTCTCCTCTCACTTTGGTGAGGTATTCATTAGCCTCCTTTTTAAGATAGTCGTGGAAAGTGAATTCCTGAAGAATCTCATCTCTAATGTGGTGTTAGAATGTCCACGACCAAGGAGTACTAAAAAACTGGACATATTCTCCAGAGATGTTCTTATATTCGGGTAGCATCCAGTTTTTTAGCATGTACCTCTTCCACTTTATACGATTGGCAACCTCCAGAGTTAGAACTGGTAGCTTTATCCGAAATAACTGGGATAACTCTTTGTGCATGTGGGGTAAGATGTAGGGTTGATGACCATTGATCTTGGATAAAGCATAAAGGGTTGCGTACTCTCCCATTAGATTTCCTAACCGTCCTCGGGGTTCTATGGTCCAGATACCAGTCAATGGCTTCACAGGATATGATGACTCGACAAGATCCTTTGGTTGTTCCTTTGATGAGTTATCTTTTTGATTCATCTTGCAAAAAAGTGCTGAAACTTTTTTATCCAAATTGATATGATGCCAGCTGATGAAATTCAGGAGTATGAAGAAGGTGAATGTGATGATCATCACCAGAAAAACACAATTTTTCAATTTCACAGCCATTTCTATATAAACATAAAGAGAAAGCATTAAAGGGGTTTTCTCACTACATTGATTCATCTTACCTCAGTCCTGTTTTCTTGGTTTCATTTTGAATTCAGGGGCGTGTTTACTGGCTTCCACTAGGCTGCAGTAGAAGTCAGGTCTGTAGCTATAACAACCAGAGGAGCTGATGCAACCCATAAAAGAAGGGATATCTCAGAATAGGTAGGACACTGTTAATGGACACATATTGCAAAGTGACTTGTTTTTGTAAGATCTTTAACACAAAAAGCAATCCTTGTAGTGAGACAACCCCTTTAAACCTCATTATTCTAAAATAAGGTACTTAAAGGGGTTTTCCCATCTAGCTCTTTTTACACTCCACAGCCTCTTCGGGCGCTCACTGCCTGTGCAGGCTGTGGGCAGTGACTGACATTTCAGCTCTGCTAGCTCCTATTGCCAGCTGTGCCTATAAGAAAGACATTACTGATGGAGGAATTGTAAGAAGCAATGACATTGCCAAAGCAAGATGTCTATAAATGTAAATTAGCAGAGCTGTTTCTATCATAAGAAGACGTTTCTAATAAAAGAAAAAATTACATGCTGCCAATACACAATGTTAGCTCCTGAGTGACTCTGTTATGTTTGATGTACTTACACATAAGTGTGCTCTGCAGACCTGACAGGACGGCACAAAGCTGTCTCTAGGCCAGTAACTCTTTTAAGCTAAGATGATCAAAGACTGAAATCCTTGCTTAAAATTGCGGAGTGACGTTAATTTCACCGCAGATTTACTGGGCCAAAGTTGTAACAGTGGGCGGGGTAACGGGAGCAAAAATAGTAGTTAAAGGGGAGTCCTTTTACCCAAATTTTTCTTCGCCGGTGCCCCATTGTGGACTATACCAGCACTTCTAAAGACGCCGTAAAAAAATTATTTCAAATGTTCAATTATACGCTCACCCGCTATGTTCAGGATGTTCCCGGCGTCGTTGCGGGCATAATTCGAGTGCGTTAACGCGTCCATTAGTTTCATAGAGAGCTATGAAACCCCTTTTACCGTATTGGGGAATGGGACCGTGTTTCGGGCCCCAATTGAAGCATGGGCCGTCCCCCAGCTGCGTAAATTCTGACCTGAAATACGGCCCATTTTAAGCCGTATGAACATAGCCTAATGGTTAAAGTTTTTCTTAGTAGAACAATAAGATCAAAGACTGACAAACTCCATCATGCTGATAGGACACAGCAGGGAGTGACGTCACCCTAAAAACTGTTCAAACTCTGAAATAAAGCAAAATTAGTATAGTGATGTATCTGTGCCTAAACGTTTAAAGCTAACCATTGAAATGGGAATCGTTTCTTCATTTATTTTTCTCCTTACAGAAAAAAAAGAAGACAAAAATAGTAGTTAAAGGGGAAGTCCACTTTTTACCAAATATTTTTCTTTTCTTTGCTTTGTTCCCTCAGAGTGCCGCTCACTTGAATGGGCTAGGCTGAAATACCAGACACTTCTAAAGAGGTCGTCCAGTGAAAAAAAATATTTTCTAAATAGTATTAGACACTTAAAGCATAGATATGACGCTGTGACCTACAGTCTAATAGTTTCAGGATATGTTCACACGGCGTCGTTGCAGGGCATAATTCGGTGCGTTATTTCACTGCAGTACGCTCGAAATGTGCCAGGCAATTATGGTAATTCATGGAGAGCTATGAATTACGTCCGTCTTTCCTGACGCTTATTGAACGCCAGGGGAAAGAAGTGACGTCACGTTTACGCTCCAAGGATGATAGAAGTCAATGGGGCCGTCCCCCACACCTAAGAAGTACGTGTTTAAACACCTGGCATATTGCGGCGCTTACAATATGCGTCACAATATGCCGTATGAACTTACCCTTAAAGGGGTTTTGCCACGATGTAATGTTAACGTGGGATCCTCCAAAATGGGTATTTAATCACTTTTCTAAATATATGAAGCCTCTGAGAGCTACAGCCTTAATCAGATGCCCTTAGTTTCCTGAAAGTTTACATTAGACACGACCAGGACACTGACAGGAGCTGATCTAGCCGCGCTTGCGTGTTTGCACTTCTTATCTGATGACAGGGAACATAAAGGAGCTTGCAAGGGGCTGGGGAGAAAGTGCAGTGTATGATGTTGTCTGCTGTATTGATAATCCACTGGTTGTAATGTAATTATTTGAGTAAACATTGCAGACGCTCCCTTCTTCCTCGCTCTTTGCTCACCCCCCCTCTCACCCCTGCAGCCGTTCATGACTCAGCATGCTTTGTTTATATTCTCTCCTGAGCCGATAACAGGTAAGGAACTCGCTTCGTGGCAAAATCCCTTTACATTGATGCAAGTACTATGGACTAGAAGTGTGATGTACCCCACTCACTGCTGATTGACAGGTGTCTCCTACATTATTGTTAAAAGGGAGCTGACAATCAGTGGCAGGAGGGCAGGGGGAGCACATTTCTATGCTGACAGGTTCAATTTAAACACAATTAAAATATTAGGGCTCAGCTCACACATAGCATAACAAATACACTCCTTAATATCTGCATCTGAATCTACCACAAAAATCACATGCATTTTGCCATGGATTAAACCTTTTGCATTGCCCATGCAGGTGGAATATGGCTAATTTTTAGGGGTTTTACTACGCATGAAACACCAGGACCCGGTGATGATCTAGACTTGGTCCAGTAGACTCACAGGGTGCTCAGTATTGTGCCCAAAACAAAGACACTTAAATGCAGCCAGACCAAGTGGATAGAGATGAGCAAAGAGGGAAATGTATTTTCTGTCCTTCTCTCTTTTAACACAATGAAGACAGAAACACAGATCTTTATTTCACGCTGCATTGTACTATATGAGGGGAATACAACTTTGCTTGAGGAAATTTACAAAAAAGTGAATTTTTACTGATCTCTAACACTATGTGTAGAACGGAATAGTAAGAGCAATTCTACACTTCCACAAGCAAAGGAACAATAGAAAGAATGAAATTCCTAAATAAGAGGTAAGTTTTCTAATCGACAATGACCACTCAGAATAAAGACTTACTGTGTCTCGTTGTGGTCAGCACCGGTTTTCTCTGCTTAGATCAGCATCTAGGGTTTGTAGTCCATGACTTTCACCACCTCATTCACAAGTGGAGTCGTCCTCGGTCACAGCACGAGTGAGATAGTGATGACCACAGCTACTATATAAGGGTTGGAGATATGTGTCCGTCCCAGCTCACATCTCCACACTCAGATCATACCTGTAAACTAGATAACATCATTATACTTCCCCTAACAATGTCTGCACCTACTACAGTATTAATGCTAAAGTGCAAAAAATAGAAGAATAAGGTAATTGCGCTAATATTATAGGTTGCTATTAGAGTAGCAATTCCTATTATTAGTAATACACTAACATGGTATCATTGTGCCAAGTCACAGAGGCACAACTCCACCACTGCTTGTAGAGTAGGGATCAGTCACCTCTCATCCTTCAGTCCATTGCAAGGGAGACAAAGGGTATTAATTTATAAAATGTAAAATCTGTCCATACAAATAGTATAGGTGAGGCATAGAAAAGTGGTGCTAGACAGATCATTAAAAGGGTTTTGCCACGAAGTAAAAGTGACATGGGAAACTTGCAAACTGAATAATAAACATTTTCACCTTTTATCATTATTAAAAATTCTGCACCATTTTTGTTTTAGCTGCTCCTTTAGTGATCCATAGTGCACAGCTTGTCTCCAGTCCTGGTCGCACATGCTCAGACATCACCTCTCCTCTCAGGCAGCTACTGAGAGTTCAAACCCCGGGTGCTGTCCCTCTACTCCTGTCCTCTTTACTCCTTAGTAATTAGTCAAACAGTGAATATAAATAAAAAAAGAAACCTAAATGATGTCTGTGCATTCATAAGGAGAAAAAAAAATCCACAGGTTTGGTTCCTGCAGGGATTTGAACCTTGGACCCTTGAGCTGTGAGGTAAAAGCTTTCCCTATGAGCTACATTGTAGCTACTCACAGCTTTATACATAAATAGACCTTTCTTTGACTAAAGAGAGGAAAAGCATGGTGATGTCATCCTGCAGGGTCACATGATATGCAATTCAAACACATCACACACGCCCCCTTCTGAGCACACAGAGCTGAAGAGCTAGATGCAGGAGGTATGAAATGAGATCTTGGCAAAACCCCTTTAATAAAGAATTATAGATTTATTAAATCTTAAATCAGTAAAAGGACAATGTGTTTCTTGTAAGAAGTGCAAGATAGCGTGAAAGGCGTAGTCCTTTTTCTGATTTATGTTATAAGAGATCCATAATTCTTTATTGAAGATCTGCATAGTGCCACTGTCATATCTGTCACCTATACTGTTTGTATGAACAGCTTTTACCATTTATAAATTACTACAGTATTAAGGGACACTCCTATTCCGCCCAATGCTTCAGCATTAGGTTCTTTATAGTAAGTGAACTCCCGCTTTGTACTAGTTTGTGCTTGCTTCTTTTAGCCCCAGCTTGTTATTTGATCATTCTGCTTGCCTGCTACTTGCCTTGTCCATCTACCTGGTACTTGTGATGATTAAACTCTGCCTGCCCTGACCTACTGCTTGTTTGACCATATCTTGAAGGAGTTTTTCCACTTCACAAAACCATAGCTCGCTACGAGCCAGCCTCAGAGAATAGAACGATGGCTGCGCTTGTACAATTTCCTCAGTTTATTTCCATGGGAGTTCCGAAAATAGCAGAGTGAGTGTGGTCAGGGATATTCGGGGCTACCATAGACATGAATGGGGAAGAGCTGCACAAGCGCCATCATCTCCCCATTCTCTGGGGCTGACTCGTAGCCGGCCTCAGAAGAGATTTATCAAAGTGGCAAAACCCCTTCAAGCAGGCTTGAACTGGCCCACAGGAGAATAGGGGAAACCCCCGGTGGAACCCTAAGCATGGTAGACCTTGGATAGTTTTTTAACTGCATATTCATCCTCAAAAGAGGCAAAAATCATAGAAAGAGAGGCAAAAAGCAAGAGGCATGTACAGTCATTTACAGTAGCTGTAGGGTGGGCCCCTAAATTAAACTCCAATGACGGGCCCCCAAAAAACACCGCAGGGGGGCCCCTAGAATAAATTTTATCTTTAAAAAAATAGGCCAATAGGCCATCGATTTTACATTTGTGAGAATCACCCGGGGACCCCTTTGACACCATGTGCTTCGAAAATCTGCAGCCTCAAGGTTCACTATTTTCTTGTCCGAAAGTACTTTCAGTCACATTAACCTTTGGGGTCCTTTTTTATTTAATTTTTTTTAAAAATGTATAGTGGAAGGGACAATAGCACGGTTTCTTTTTTTGCAGATGACACCAAGCACAGGGTGTGAAATCAATGGAAGATACCATAAATTGCAAGCAGACCTGGAAAAACTGAGCGTGGGTTTCCTTGGCAAATGGGGTTCAATGTGGATAAATGTAAGGTTCTGCTTTTTGGATAAAAATAATCTGCGGGGCACATATGCCCTTGGGGGAGAAAAATTGGAATTGCTTTTTTGAGAAAGATCTGGGGTTCTTGTAGACATAGACTTAGAACAGATCATGTCAACAGCTGCCTCAAGGCAATAAAATTTTACGTATTAAAAGAGACAGGACCCGGGACAGGGATGAAATTCTACCCTGTATAAAAATTGGTCGACCTCACTTAGAATATGCTGTTAGTTTTTGCGCTCCATTTTTTAAAAAGATGTAATGGAGCTAGAGAGAGTGCAAAACGGAACCAAACATAAGGGGAATGGAGCATCTTAGTTTTTTGAAGGGAGGTTAGTAAATTGAACACTATATTATTTTTCTTTAGAAAAGACGGCTTCGGGAGACATGTTAATTTTTTTTAAATATAAAAATGGTCCCTACAAAAGTATGGGGGAAAAAATTTCGAGTAAAGCCCTCAAAAACAAGGGAACCCCCCGTTTAAAAGAAAAGGTTTCATCTCCAAGGAAAAAGGCTCTTCACTGTAAAAACGAATCTGTGGGAAACCGCCCCGAGGGCTGGGCACGCAGAAACAGTTGGAGTTTCAAGAAAGGCTTAGATACCAACGAAATGAAAAGAAAATAAAGGTACGGGCATTAAAAAAAATTTTGGACCTGGCGGTGGGCCTGGGGTCTCCCCTTTGGGGTAGTTTGGTTCTTGCCTTGTGGGTTTCAGGGTTAACCAGTGGGGGGAAAAGGGGAAAATCCTTTCCCCTCCCCCCCCACGTTTTCCCCCCCCTTGGGTTAACTTTATAGAAAATGTCTTTTTTCAACCGTACTAAAATGTCCTAAAACCAAATGCCTGCAGTACATTGTACACCCCTACAAAAATGTCCGGGGCACCACTTCCCAAAGTGAAAGGGGTAAAAACCCTTACAAGGCAAAACAACGAGCCAAATCCACCTTTATCATATGGATCAGGTGGATATATGTTTTGTTCTGAAATGGGTATACTCACCACATTGATAAGCTTCAAACGTGTTGGCAAAGGTAAATAAAGACTGTTACCAAATAAATTGCCATTCTGAATTTGCTTCGTTTTAGACTTAGAAAAGTTCTTATCTTCTGCTTGTATACACAAACTTTCCTAGGTTACCAAACACCTCTCTTTGCTGTAGCAGTCCTGGCTGGGATGATGAGGTCACTCTCTGCTGTGTCTTTTCAGCAGCAAAGGAGCTTTTTTTGTCTTTGTAACTGACAAAGTTTAGGGCTCTGTAGCTTTCAGTTTTTTTTGTTTTTTGTTTTTTTTTAAATTGTTTTTATTGAGCAATATCCTTGACATCAGCATAACAAACAATAACAGTATGCATAAAAGGATTACACAGAGCATCTGTTGAATGCCAAAAATAGAAAAGAAAGGGTTGTTACATCAAGGACAGTTAAATTTTTTCTTTTGTACAACAAACATCACACAGTCTTATGCACGATATTTTGAAATCGACTTTACATTTCAAGTATAACTGTGGATATGTAGCTTTCAGTTTTGATGTAAAAACTCCTTCAGCATTGTCCCTCTAACAGGCTCAGCTTCAAATAGAAGAGATAAAATGTCAGACACTGCTGTAGAACCACCCACAGCCTGAACAGGAAGTGGGAGCCTGAAGCTGTAGAACAGCCCAAAGCCTGAACAGAAAGTGGGAACCTGAAGCTGTAGAATCACGAACAGTGTGAACAGGAAGTGGGAGCCTGAAGCTGTAGAAATGCCCATAGCCTGAACAGGAAGTGGGAACCTGGAGCTGTAGAACCACCAACAGTCTGAACAGGAAGCAGGAGCCTGAAGTTGGCAGTGAAGAGTAGGCTCTGTGAAACAGTCAGATGGGAAAACCCCTTGAGCACATTCTAAACAAAGGCTGGTTGCAAGTGGCGACCTCAAGAGTCAGTTCTGAATCAGATTATTTTAATATGTTTAAGTATGTTTGTAGGTGACAGAGAAGATTTGATACGTAAGGCTTGCCTAAGTACTAATGTAGTATACAGGAGTACACACTACGAAATGTATTTAGTTCCCTATGGTTTAGGCTGTGTGTCAAATGCAGAGTTCTGGTGTTAATCTGGAGGTTAACAGGTTGAACAGCTGAAATCAAGGAGTGGTTGCCTACGAAACTAGGATTGGGGTCAGAATTAATAAATGGCCCTGCAGCTTGTATTGTAATTGGGCTTTAGAGTTGGATTAAGTTTGGTTTTAGTTAAAAACCCACAGAGTGAAGCTAACCCTGGTTCTACATCCGTTAAGGAACAGAAGACGACTTTTTTGCCCTCCTCCCCACAGAGAACAGAATTGAAAAGAAGGAAAGATTTTCAAACAAGGACCAGACCCACCAGTCAGAGGAGTGGCTGAGATTCATGAGGTAAAATCCATCCCAGAGTAGACCTCATGGCTGTTGATGCCTAGTATTGTCAAGATGATTAAAACAGGTGTGGAAATTCTCTTTGTTCCACTCCTTATCCAATTAAATACCTCCTCCGAATTATATTATTATTATTGCTGCCGGCAGCCGGAGCTCGAGAAGCATGACCCATACGCTTGGCTGGGATATGAAATCTGAAGTTTAATCACCGTAAATTACATTCCAATAGAACTTTTTAATCTCATGACTATTTTATCACTACATGATTGGTTAATTGGTGGTTGCTAAGAACAAGTTATAATTTGCATGTACGTATGAAGCATTAGCTGATATGACACATTCCCAAATGCTCTGTATCATCTGGGGGGAGGAGGAAGGCCTTGACTTTCTTGGTTCTAGCAGACACCAAATATGTCTCAAGGAAAGCTGTGTGAGAGATATCTGATACTTCGATAAGGATGTATAGCAGTAAAAGCAGTTTAACAAACTATATGAGCTTAATAAGAATGTAATGATGAAACAGACTTTTGATGTTTTTTTCCATAAATTACCGACTTGACAGTATGGTTAGGGCCTAGTTTAGCAAATAATGTGTCTTGCTCTGTGTACAAAATTTTAATCTTAACCACCATCAGGGCAGGGAGGCTTACAACTAAAGAGTGTGTCCCGGGGGAACACTGGAAGAATACCCCCTACTCCTGTACCCGCAGATCTCTTATTCACCTTGATGTTCCCAGGGGAGCATGAGAGGTTTGAGTGGGTGTCATTGTGACAACAGCATCTACTACCTCTGGGTCCCCACATAAAGAGTCACAAACACGATGGATTGCTGATGTTCCATTATAAGAATTTGCTGCTCTAAGATTGTGAAAGACTGTGTAACCATCTGCCCGAAATGATTTCAAATTATCGAGCATAAGACAGGGTGATCAGCCAACATGGAAGCAAGTATATCATGCCGTTTTCTAGACTAAAGGAACTTGGAAAAATTTTTATTGAGCAAATGTTTACGGTTCAGCAACCAGAAAGAATTTACAGCTTCAACCAGCAAAGCGGATTAAAAATTAACAGCCGCTGTTTGTCATAGTGAAACTTTTGATTTTGACAAGACAGTAAAAGCCCATGAAGACAGTAAAAGTCCACCAAGCACCAAAGAGAGAGCATGGACAAAGAGGGGGAGGAGTCACCGGCTACATGACCGCCAAATGAAGCTTCCAGCTAAGTTGTAGTTGCCTCTGACTCAGCCCAAACGAACAAGCAATATGAGTGGTCAGTTGCCTCTGAGTCGGAATAGGTGAACAAGCAACATGAGTGTATAAATGGCCGGTGTTAGAGCACCAGATGTCCGAGAACTGCTTGGGTTATTCAAGGAGGAGGCAGACGTCATGGCTGAGCAGCTCTCCTTAGTGAACTGGTACCTATTCAATGTGCAGTTTTTATATCATTCAGTTATTCCCCTAGTTGATCAGTGTGTGAGCTGCTGCTCATTAGTTCTCTGCACCTGTTATATCTCTCCCAAGTAGCACAGGTGCATGTGTTGCATCCTACTTGGTTCTGTCTATAGTCCAGCCATTGAGTTGTAAATACGACCTTGTTGTTTTAGAGTAAATGCAAATAATGCACTAAAATGCCTATAAAATGTGATGATGGCAACACTATAAAAGCAGAAAAGATAAGCCTTTTGTAAGTCTGTAAATTATTGCTAGTGATTTGAATAGTCATACAGTATACAGTTTATTTCCCTTATTTGTACTTGTCCTGTTCTCCACTTCCAGAGTAAAAAAAATGGAACATTGTAGTTTCTAGCATATTCATTTACTATATGACAAATAAACAATATTTAATTATTATCTTCTTTTATATAGCGCCGTTATTTACAGCACTGTACAGAGACTGTCATTATTCACATTGATCCCTGTGCCTATTGGGGTTCACTATCTTAATTCCAGATTAATCTGTATGTTTTTGGAGTGTGGGGGAAAACAGAGGAAACCCTTCAAACTCGGGGAGAACATGCAGGCTTCTTGCAGATGTTGTTCTTAGATTTAAAGTCAGGAGTCTCGCGCTGCAGGACAATAGTGCTAACCTCTTGCCACCCATACAAAAATATATGTATCCACAATAGAAGCAGGTATAAGCAGCACTCACCAATATTCTTCTCAGAACCTTTATTTAATTAAAATGACATATTATCCATCAGGAGACAAGTACACCTCACATGGCCTACGGCCATTTAGCATAACACAACAATTTCTCAAGGCATGGTGCACATATAGTGCTTTTTAACTCTCCCGTAATACCCTTTGCTTGCCGGTACCTTTTAACACAGTAACATTCATATTAAAAATCCTTTTTAAAAACACTGATAAATCATTCCTTTCATTTAACCCTAACGGGCCCAAAGCCTTTGTTTTCAATATCCATTTTGATTCACTTTGTAACAACTTAGTATGCCTATCAGTATTAACCCCAGATGCCATAATGCATTCAATTCCAGCAAACTGGATGATAGAAGTATCACCCCATGTTCATTCCGAATATGATCACCTGAGGTACCCCTTTTCCTGTCCTAACTGAATATATATGCTCCTTAAAGGGGTTGTCTCGCTACAAAGAATAGCTTTCAAAATGTGGGGAAGACTAAATGAAGATATTTTCCAAATACATTGCTTTGTTTATCTTTTTTTGTTAAGGACCTACAAATGATTTTATCACTTTCCTGGCTCTATTTGGTTCCCCCAGTGACCGACCTGTTTACTCCTTTTCCCCTGCTGTTTGTTCTATGTGATAGCAGGGAGTGATGTCATCACACAGCTAGTAATTACTGCTGTTTACTTTAGATAAACCTCCTGCTAGCAGTTTCAGAGAAGCTTCTAAAGCTAATCTAAACTAATTAGCAGACTGAAAACACGGAGTTGAATACACGGAGTGAATGCATGGAGCCAGGGGCGTAACTAACGGGGTAGCAAACGAAGCAACTGCCACGGGGGCCGGTGGCCTAGGGGGCCCGCGCCCCGGGGCAGCTGCTATCACGTCTGCTACCCCGGTGATGCCGCTCCTGGGCCCACCCACAGTGAACATAATAGTTCACTGCAGCGGGTGCAGAGCTGCGGGGCCGGCCGGTCTGTGAAGCCAGGGGGGGCCGCCGCCGCCGGCAGGCTCCGCCCCCTTGCTTTACAGAGGCGATCTTAATTGTATGCACGTCCGTGCGACGCGCATACAATTAAGATGAACGGCGGGGCAGGGAGAGCTGTGCGCTCCCTGCCCCTGCCATACATCACTCTGCAGGCGGCGTGGTGGAAGTTACGTAATCGCGCCACCTGTCGAGCTTCCTGTCCTCGGCCCCAAGCCTAAAGCAGCAGGCTTGGGGCTGGGAGGAGACGGAGACGCCAGGGGAGCGCACCCAGGTAAGTAATGAGCTACGGGGGCGCCCTAAAGGGGGTGGGGGGCAGAACTATGCCTACAGGGGGCCCTAAAGGCGGGGGAAGAACTATGCCTACAGGGGCCCTAAAGGGGGGGGAAAACTATGCCTACAGGGGCCCTAAAGGGGGGGGAGGAACTATTCCTACAGGGGGCCCTTATGCTTGGGGGGGGGGACTATGCCTACAGGGGGCCCTAAAGGGGGGGAGAACTATGCCTACAGGGGGGCCCTAATATACAGGGGGGATCTATTCTGCCTACAGAGGGCCCTATTCTATCTACAGGGGTCCCTAATCTACAGGGGGGACTATTCTGCCTATAGGGGGCCCTAATCTACGGGTGGGGGACTATTCTGCCTACTGGGGGCCCTTAATCTACAGGGGGCGGACTATTCTGCCTACAGGGGCCTTAATCTACGGGGGGAGGAACTATTCTGCCTACAATGGGGCCCTAATCTATAGAGGGCGCTATTCTACCTACAGGGGTGGCCTAAGCTACAGGGGGCCCCCATTCTACCTACATGGGAACCCTAAGCTACTGCCCGGGGGCCCGAAGCTGCCTACATCTCCCCAAGCTACCTAGCTACTGCCTGGTGGGTGCCAAGCTACCTAGCTACCGCCCGGGGAAGCCCTATAATTACCAGGAGGTAATTCTTACCATTTGGGCCATTATAAATGGAGAGTTTGTACATGAGGGGAGGGGACACTCAGTTGGAAAATTATTTTAAAAAGTGAGGAGTCTCAGGTATTTGTGTTGTAAATTCTACAGGGATGAGTGGTGGACGGAGGAAGTCATCATGGAGGTCTGGACCGAATAGAGAAGAAATGGGAAAGTGAACGACTCAACAGACAAGACGCCGCCTGTGAGGCCCTAAATGTAAGTAAACTATTTGCAAAGCAAATGTGTACCTGGTATCTATCACTATATGGTCACATTATGGTGGTTATATACAGTCTGCAGAGCCTGTGTACACTAGTATATACCACTATATGGTCACTATATGGCGGTACTATTGGTCTTTGTGTACTGATCAGTAATAGTGTAGGGGTATTATTCAGTCACTTTGTGGTCATGTTCTGGCGGTATAATCAGGTTCCTATGTAATAGCATTATTGGTAAGGTTGGTCTTGGTATAGTGGGATTTGTTTGGTAGCAGTATGATGGTGATATGTATGGTATTTACTCTTTGTATTATCTAACAGCGTGTCCTGGTAAATGTTCGTGGTCAGGGAGGTGGGCAAGGGGGGGTGGGGGTTGGGGGCACCATCCAAAAGTTTGCATTGGGGCCCTGGCTTCTCTAGTTACGCCCCTGCACGGAGCTCCTATACTAATTACAGACAGTCTGACCAGGAAGTGACAGGATGAATCTATGAAACTCTGAGGGGGAAACAACCCCTTTAATCCTCTTATACAAAGGTCTAATAGTTTTCCCAATATAATAGTAGTCGCAGCTACACCATATTGCATAAACCACATAATTAGATTTACACGTTATAAAATCTTTCACCATATGCTGAATTGGCCCCAAACAAATGTTACTATTCGTTATCATTTTCGAGCACAAGGAACAATTACCACATCTATGATTTCCTACTGGGACGTAACTCTTTAACCAATTGTTAGGTTTTTCATCCACTACATCCTTACTAGATTCCTACACCTTCTAAATGATACCAACAGGGGGTAAAAAGCTTTATCACTCAAATCACTATCTGCAGAGAGTATATGCCAGTGTTTCCTTACTGTATTTCTTACATAATTTGACAGATCACTATATTCAAAAGACAAATCTATCCATCTCATTCCTTTTACTCTTTTTATAAAGTAACTTATTCCTATCTTGTTGCATAGCATTAGAAAAAGCCTTAGATATAGTATCTTCTTCATACCTCTCATTCTTAATCTATTCATGAGTTCTACCGACTGTTCTATAAAATCCCCATACTCTCTATTATTCTTTCTCAACCTGAGGAACTGTCCATACGGGAGTGACTTTTTCACATGTACTGGATGGAAACTATCATTATTCAAAAGTGAATTAGTGGCATTTGGTTTTCTATAACCTTTAGTTTTCACTACATTATCTTTTAATTCAATTTCCACATCAAGATACTCTACTTTGCTATCTCCAAAATTGGCTGTAAAAGCCATGTTGACATCATTCTGATTTATATATCGAACAAAATCTTCAAATTGGGATTCTGACCCCGACCATATTATCAACACATCGTCGATAAATCTCGACCAGTGCTGAATGTATTTTAAATATGGGTTCTTAACATTATAAATGTATGGTCTTCCCAATAAGCCAGAAATATATTTGCAAAAGTTGGAGCAACAGGTGTCCCCATCGCAGTGCCAGTACTTTGTATATACCACTGATTACCAAAACAAAATGTGTTATATTCCAATACAAATTCCAATAGCTCACACACATACTGCACATGACTGGTTTCCCTTTTTGATCTAATCAAAAAAGACTTAATTGCTGTAATGCCATCCTTATGTAAAATCCTAGTATACAGAATGACAACATCAATGGTTGCCAGACTGTATCCAGGACACACTTTAATTTTATCTAAATTCTGGAGAAATGTTTTTGTATCCAACAACAATGAAGGAACACTAGCAAGTAACAGTCTCAATACCCAGTCTAAATATTGTGAGATTGGTTCAGTAATAGAACCTATACTGGCAACAATAGGACACCCTGGAGGACAATCCATACTCTTGTGTACCTTAGATACAAAATACCAATAAGGTTTTGACACTTTTTTCAGAAATAACCTTTCTGCTAATTGCTGGGAAATGAAATTCTTTTGGATACCCTTTTGTAACAGTGTTTGTAATTGCCCTTTTTAATGCTCAGTTGAATCTTTTAACAGTTTCCTATAAGTCATTTGATCATTTAGTTGCCTACTTGCCTCTTCTAAATAGTATCTTTTATTCATAATCACTATATTTCCCCCCTTATCAGCGGACTTAATTATTATATTAGAATTATTCCTCAATTTCTCCAAAGCATCCCTTTCTACAGCTGTCAGATATATATGTATAACCACTGAGAAACCATGCTGCACTGTTAAAGTGTATATTAAAGAGTACCTATGACCTCCACACAAATACACAAAATATAATAGTAGATGAAATTATAAGACTTTTTTTCCAATACATGTCATAAGCAATCCAGAGAATTTATCTCAGTTTTACAGGGGGACAGATTTTAATTTCACATTCTTAGCAGAGCTCTTTATGTAGCAGGCATTCTTTCTGTAGGAGATACCAACTGTGCAGGGGGAGCTGAGGATATAGCTGCTTGTACAGGGTAATCTGAGTCTCTCACTAAATACAATGCAGCAGGCACAGCATACTGAGGACATAGTGTGACAGGGTTTACAGGCATCGACATTACACTGCTGCTAGTGTTATATCCAGCACAGACATAGCAGCCCAGAGTTTATCAATGTGTAAATGATGTAGACTTCCTTGCTCCCCCTTGCACAGTGGACTCTCCCAGCTCAGAAGCAGTTAGTTACACAGAGCTGTCAACATAGTGATTCATCACGCTGTCAGGAGCTGACTTGGCCCGACTTCAGTCCTGTCTTAAAAGGCCAGCACTTTTAAAAAAAAACAGAATTACAGGTAAAATGCTTTGATTTTCCTAATGACACATGTTTAAGGAAGTGTTTGTATTTAAGTCTCCTATTACTTCATGAGGTTTCCCTGGAAGTGATAGGTCCTCTTTAAATCAAACACATTTGGAAGATTTATAATACAATTTTGTTAACATGCAATGGATTTTCTGTCTAGATTTGCTGACAAAAAATCTGCAGTTTATTACAGCAGCTGCAAAATCTATTTAATCCTATCCAGTCCGAAGAAAAATATCCACAAGGGCGTTGACTTTTACTGCGGATTTTAACCCCTTCCCGCTGCATCATGTTCGTCTTTCATCCCCACCTTCCAAGAGTCATAAGGCCTTACGTATGAAAATTGCCTAGGTCTAAGACTTTCTTTGTTACCCGAAGCAATCAATCAGAGCTCATAGTAACCAATCAGGGCTCATATCAATCAATCAGAGCTCAGCTTTCATTTCATATAGTGCTATGGAAAAATAAAACCTGAGCTCTGATTAGTTTCTATGAGCTCTGATTGGTTACTATGGGCTCTGATTGGTTACTATGAGCTCTGATTGATTGCTATGGGCTCTGATTGGTTGCTATGGGCTCTGATTGGTTGCTAGACAGTCTTACTGCTAGACAGTTTTCATACACGAGGCCCATAATGTTTTACAATTTGTCTGTTTCTGTATGAGGGCTTGTTTTTTGTGGGGCCAGATGTACTTTTTAATAGTACTATGTTTCGAACCATATTTTTTAATGAAACACAAATATGATGACACCCTATGCATTGCTCAGAGATGAGACAGCAATACAAGAGCACCATAATGTGTGGAGCTTCATCCTATTTATGGTTCTAGGGTACCAGGCTTCTAAGGTCCTTACATATTTCATACGCATTGTTCCTCTTTTGGAATTTTTTCATGTCGTCTGTGTATATTTGGCATACTATCTCGTTATTCTGTACATTTGGTTTTTATTATACATTTTTAGTCCTTTTTTTATTTCGTTCAGTGCATTTTCATTCAATGCAACACATCACACGGTTAGAAATGTCAAACATTGATCGGAAGAGTCTGACCAAGACATCCAAGTACTACCCTGGCCCCTAATTCCCCAGACTTGGGCATTTGTGGGAGCCCCTGGATGTGGTGCTGTCAACACTGGATCTAGGAGACATCAAAAATGACTGCGAATTCCTGAAATAACCATAAATTTGGAAGTCTTTTTATTCATAACTCTTATACAATGTTTGGTTCAGCAGTGGAGATAGGTGAGCAGGGATCCCAATCCAATTAGGAAGATAAGCTGTCTCATACCTAAAAATTTGAAGAAAATCAGAGTCTGGCAAGGTAAATTTTGAAAGATAAATTGTTTCCCCTCCAGCCAAGTATCCAGCCCAGTATCCAAATGTCCCTATCGTCATGATGGTGTGGTTACAATGTGCCAAGAGAGCAAGGTCACGGGCTGGTGCAAATTCATTACCATCCCTACAAAAGTGGACATCTCCTAATGCTGTGTCAATGTTCTCCATACACCAGTCCATCCCATTACTGGCCACAATGAATAAAGGACTTTGGTACATCTTCCGGAAATAGTCCATAGCTGTCTGTAGGTACTGCTTGTCAGCTACTACCCCTTTCCATTTATTAGGCATGATGGTCAGATAGTCCCCTCTGCGTACATGAACCCCAATGAAAGTTACATTTCCTCGGCCTTTCTTCAGCCTAGAGAGGTAGGTGTTTGCTCGTTCTTTAATGTAATCATGAAACGTGAATTCCTGGAGAATTTGGTCCTTTACGTCTTCATAAAATGTCCATGAGCAAGGATAGCCTGTAAGCCTCACGTATTCATAGGTAATTTCTGTATATTCTGGAGACATCCAGTCATGGAGAGAAAAGTTTTTCCATTCCTTATGAAGAAAGTTATCTACATCAATCTCAGGCAGAGAAATTTTAAAAACCCTTGAAAGAGCCCTGTACATCTCAGGCATGACGTAAGCTTTGTGGCCATTCAATTTTGCCAAGGCATAAAGCGTGGCGTACTCCCCCATTAAATTGCCAAATCGCCCAATTGGTTCTATTGTCCACATTCCAGTAGGTTGCTCGCTGGTCATACTTAACCTCATAAGAAGGAAATGTAGCATCTTCAAAACAATGAGTAGGATCACTGTGTTTCGGATGATTTTCCACCATCTCATTTTCTACGAAGTTAAGGTTCTGCTTGAAGAATACAGAATAAAATATTAGCTATGACAAGAAAACAACTTTGAAGGGGTCATATTTGAGTGTCTAGTACATACCGCACATTTTGATGTATTAAACCTACAGTATATTAGGACTCTTTTAAAGGGGTTTTGCCACAAAGTGAAGTTCCTTACCTCTTATCTGCTCAGGAGAGAATATAAACGAAGCATGCTGAGTCACGGGGGAGAGGGAGGGGGGTGAGCAGAGAGCGAGGAAGAAGGGAGCGTCTGCAATGTTTACTCAAATAATTACATTACAACCAGTGGATTCTCAATACAGCAGACAACCTCATACACTGCACTTTCTCCCCAGCCCCTTGCAAGCTCCTTCATGTTCCCTGTCATCAGATAAGAAGTGCAAACACGCAAGCGCGGCCAGAGCAGCTCCCTGTCAGCTCCTGGTCGTGTCTAATGTAAACTTTCAGGTCACTCAGGGCGTCTGAGCAATGCTGTAGATCTCACAGGCTTCACTTTTTGTAATCACATATATTTAGAAAAGGGATTAAATACCCATTTTGGAGGATCCCACATCAACATTACATCGTGGCAAAACCCCTTTAAGGATACATTCACACATGAAATTTTTACCATAGACATTAAAGGTGCCATTGTTTTATGAAATTCTGTTCACACTATGCAGCCAAAAACGACCCAGTTTTAGGGCCTGCTGCAGAGTGCAGGACACATGCAGTTCCCAGGATGGACTTAGGTGCTAAAGGGTAATACTCCCTTTAAATTAGAGATCAAGGTGATGACTTGGCTTCCATATTCCCCAAATCTAAATCCGATCAAGCATCTGTGGAATATGGTGGGAAAACAAGTCTGATCCATGGAGGCCGTATTCCCATAACAGCAGGTGCATTTTCCAAATGCATGTTATTAAATAATATATATAACATGCATTTGGAAAATGCACTTGCTGTTATGGGAATACGGCCTCCATGGATCAGACTTGTTTTCCCACCATATGCTTTGCCTAATACAGGCCTTTTTTTGCACATTCAACTTGCTCTTTATGGTTACCGACCATCAGTGTGTGCTTTCAGTCGTAGTCAGTAATGCAGCGTTACCTGAGGTTTGGATGCTCAAAAAAGTGTTGTGCCTTTCTTTACACAATACTACAAGGTTATTACACAAAATAAGTAATGGCGGATTTTACCCAAAAGACGTAATATTGCACTAGGAAGCGCTGTCTCGTTTTTGTTTTTTTCAATTAAATAGACTGGAATAAGTAATAGTAACACGGAAGACAACTAATTGATGTAAAATGCTGGTGCATTAGTCCCTATAACTGATTATTTATCCTTGTATCAGTATGTTTGACTGTTTTTGGTGCTATGTTGTAGATATGATTTGCTTTTCAGTGAATACCATGATGCTGTAGACGGCATCTAGCCATACGTGACAGGAGCTACCTTAGTAACCTCCTCCCTCTCACCTTTCATTCATCCTCGCAGTTTGCTCATGAGTTTTCTAAGGATGTCATAAAACTGAGGTTTAAAGTAAAGTAGGCTAAAGGGATGAAGGACTCATGACAAATGTACTAAAATGCAAACCGTGCATGTGTATGCCTATGGGATTAGCAGAGCTGATTTTTTTATGTCACTTACATGTCCTTGAGACCCAATGCAAAATGTATATTAGGTTCCCCATCCACCATGTACACCTTGTATATCATAGTTACATAGCACAGTAAAAGAAAAAAAAAATACATGATCATGTTCAACCATTGCTTCGTCTATGGTTACAATAGATACATGTAGTTAAATAATATTCAGATTATCTGCAGCCACCACTAGTTGGAGTGTGGAATAATACGGCATGGGCTCAAGTCCTGAGTGATTCCAAATGCAATAGGTACAAGCCGTGTGATATACCTGACAACCAGCCTTACTCCTTACCGACGCAAGATGCAACTGTAACTGGACCCGCTCCATACACAGCAGGTGCCGGCTGTTGGTCTGCATCAGCACCTGCCTTCGCCAGCCGTTAGGTGCTGTGTTCAACGCGATTGTGGCATCTAGGCAGTTATTCAGAACAAGGCCGCCCCCTTCTGTATCCAACCGCCACTCCTCCCATATACGATGCAATGGAGGGGTGCCCTTAGGCCTGCCATATTTCCAATCCTATTACACCAGAGGGAAGGTATAAAAAAAGAGCGATTATTTAACATTATTCTGTAATATATTACTGTTAAAGAATAGTGTACAATTGATTGTGCCCCCTAGTAGTCACAAATAAAAATATAAGTAACAAAAAAATTAAGTTTTAAAAATTAAAAAATATTAAAAACTTAAATCACCCCCTTTTTTTCATTTTACAAATAAAAACAATAAAAAGTATTCCTTGAAGAGTATTTTTACAAAACACTTAGGGGTTGTCTCACTACAAGGATTGCTTTTTTACAAAAACAAGTCACTTTGCAATATGTTTCCATTAACAGTGTCCTACCTATTCCTAGATATCCCCTCTTGTATGGGCTGCATCAGCTCCTCAGGTCGCTATAGCTACAGACCTATTCGATCTCTCCTAATAGGCTGCCAGTGCTGGTCGCTATAGCTAAAGACCTGTTCAGTGTCTCCTGATAGGCTACCAGCGCTGCTCGCTATAGCTACAGACCTGGTGTCCTCAGCAGCTCATCACTGCAGCCCAGTAGAAGCCAGTAAACAGGCCCCTCGATTAAAAAATAAAACTGAGAAAACAGGACTCAGGTAAGATGAATCGATATAGTGAGGCAACCCCTTTAAGATCCTTGCTATCCCATATGCGTCTTAGTTTGCTCTCCTATGTATGTTTCAGGTCTGTGTCTATACAATAAAACTGCTCAGATAATTTGTCATGTCTTACCTTTTATTAAACAGATGTATGCCAAATTGCTAACTATATTGATTTGTATTAAAACCCATGTAGGAAGTGAAGCTAGCTACTTCTTTCTGCATGTCTTTCCCCATGTAGGAAGAAAAGTTGGTTACTTCCTCCCACACGTGCTTTCCCAATGTAAGAAGAGAAACTAGCTGCTTCCTTCCTCAATTCCTTCCACATGTATGAAGAGAAGCTAGCTTTTTCCTCCTGCACTTGCTTCCACATGTAGGAAGAGACAATAGTTACTTCCTCCCTTGCTTCTCATACACAAAGAGAAGCTAGCTACTTCCTCCTGCACGTCCTTTCCCATGTAGAAAAAGCTAGCTACTTCCACCCACACTTCCTTCCCAATTTAGCAGAAGCAGTTAGCTACTTCCAACCATACTTCCTTCCCAATTTAGCAGAAGTAGCTAGCTACTTCGTCCTGCACTTCCATCCCCATGTAGGAGAAGCAGCTAGCTACTTCCTCCCACACTTGATTCCCATATACGAAGAGCAACTACTTACTTACTCCTGCACATCCTTCTCTATGTAGGAAGAGAAGCTAGCTTTTCATCCCCGCCTTCCAATACCAAAATATTTTATTTTTCCATCTACATAGAGCTTTTTTTTTTTTCAGAGTAAGATGTACCTTTTAATTGTCGCATTGACTCCACCACAGAATGTACTGGAAAACCGGAAAGAAATTATAAGTGGGATGAAAAAAAGTACTTGTGCCAAGTTTGTGGGGGATTTGTTTTTATGTAGCTCTCTCTTCGGTATAAATTGTTTTCTATATTCTGTAGGTTGATCTGTTACCAAATATGTAGGTTTTCATTATGTTTTAGTACTTTCAAAAAATAAAAACATTCTTGTTCTCTTAAATTTGCCCCAATAACTTTTTCGTTCTTTCACCTATGGACCTGAGTGAGTGCTCATTTTTTGGGGGCTGAAGTGTAGTTCTTATTGGTACTATTGTGGAATACATGCGACTTTTTGATAACTTTTTTTTTTTTGTTGTACATGAAATGACCAAAAAACAAAATTTTGGAGTCTGGAATTTTTTTTTCTACAGTGTTCAGCGTACAGGATAAATGATGCTATATTTTAATAGATCAGACTTTTATGGGCGTGACAACACCAATTACGTGTAACTTTAAAGTGGCATATGGGAGGGTGGCTTTACCTTTTTATATTTTTTTTTATACTTTTAAAACTTTTCCTTATTTACACTTGTACATTTAGTCACACTAAATAGCTTGTGATAGTTTTGTACACACCTCTGTATTATACAGATTATGCAGAAAGGTGTACCAAGATGGTGGTTCTATTACTTCCTGCCACTGCCAGGAAGTAAAGTAAACATTAAGTCTAAGATTTTCTTACCGAAATCTGTATTTCCATGAGTCCAGAGGCAGCACACAATGGGTTAATATCCTTCTCAACCCAGCTACGACAGAAGAAAAAGAAACAAGTATAAAGTTCAAATAATTCAAGCACTAATTAGTTCCACCTCACCCATATAAGCTCTCCTCAGATAGTGAAAAGACCTGTTTATTTTAAAGCAGTAAGACATTTTATTTATTTATTTATTTTTTTTATAAGGGTGGGATCCCTGTGCTGCCTGAGGACTCATGGAAATACAGATGTCGGTAAGTAAATCTTAGACTTCCCCTTCGTCCTCAGGCAGCACACCATGGGAGTTCCAAAAGCGGTACAAAACACCGGGGTGGGGGACAGTATGCAAAATGTGCATTCTCTAACATACTCAGACGTATGCCAAAGATCTTAGAGAATACTAAGCAGCTACTTGGTAAATTTAATCTAATAAAGTTTTACTTTTATTTGGCAATAGGACGCTATTTAACACAAGGTGTTGGCTCATTTTTGTCTAGCCAATGACCATTCTTCTTGATCACTACACAGAAGTATTGCTATAGGACCAGTGTCAGAGGCTATACTGACTTTGTTTTCTGTAAGAGGCCCTTGTAAGTGAAGAAACAGAGTTCCAGATCCTCATAGTATTGATTATAAGTTAAGTCTACCGTTTACTGAGGTTAACAAAGTATGAGCAGTTCGCTCCAAAGGAAGAATCTAGAAGAAAAAACTAATAAGATTCCATGGTTAATACTGTACTCAGATGCCACATTGAAGGACTCCAGCATATCCTAAATAGCAAAAACATAACAAACAGCACCGCCAACTCAAGCGGTCCATCCAACAGCACTTCTGCATGTATAAATCACCCAACCTGAAAGAGCCACTACCGGCACCCTGCCCGTTTGTGGGGTTTAGGTTCCAGACCAGCGAGACATGCACTCTTACCTTTGTCTTTAATGTTGCTGGCATTAATTATTACGTGAACCGCAAACTAGACAGATATTCGGATATCATTCTTGGGAAGATAAAGCTTGTAATTTTCCTTTCCCTGGGGTCTTTTAAGGAACGACTTGACAGAAGGGTAAATGGGGAATATCCTCTCATATATAGTAATATCCTAGAAGTTCATTTCCTGAGCATTTATGCTGGCGCCCTTCACAGCACCTTGTTACAGGAGGTGAGCCACTGGAAGGAGAAATCAAGCTGATGATGTGGTAAACTCCAGAGTTGAGGCTCCACCAATGTGCAGGTTATTAAACATTGCCTAAGATAGACCCTTGCCAGACAGCTTTGCCTGACACATGGCAGGCTATAGATTCTCCTGATCTGGATGTAGAGGGACATAGATTAGAAGATCTTTTCATATGAGCAGTTTATAGAATATTTTCTGCAATAACACTGACATGAGAGGACATTAGTCTCTTTCCAGTTAAAATTGGAAAAAATATCATGGCCCTGAGTTTATTTTTATATACTCTCTGAGATTAAGAAACAGAGGGACCAGACATAAGACCCATAATTGTAACCTCTTCCAGCTAATGAAGAGACTATGCCAAGACTGATCTTATCTAGCCAGGGAGCACACTTCTATACTCCAGCACCACCTCTAGAGGTCTAGAGAGGAGATGCTAGAAGACTAGGTCAACACCCTAAACCTGACTTAAAACTGAAGTGAACTCCTTGATTCAGACTACATTCAGTCAGATTCAGGAAATGTTACCAGTACAAGAAGCCCCTTATGCACTAGTTGAGCTTTATAAAAACTGCACCTGTAGTTCACCTTGTAGCAGCCATACACCACAAGCTGAGGTCTCATACCTTTCAGTTCAAGGTGCATAAGGTGGCCCAATGGTCTACTGGGAACAATAACCCTATAGTTAGTAATAAAAATGTTAAATAAGAACTACGCGAACAGCTTGTTGACCATTGAGGAGGGGACGAGTCTTAGGAGGAGACCACCTCATCTAAATTCAATGTGGAGTTAGCAAGAGTTTCTCAATCTTGACAGGAAAAATATATGTTTAAACATTGGTGAGATTTCCTCAATTCAGGTGGGACCGACCTGGCCACCCGCTGATATCTTTCCTTGCGAGGGAAAATAATTGTATCTAAAACAGAATAACCTTGTTTAGTAACCTGAGAATGTCCTGCTGAAAGGACCCGAGTAGAAAACTGGTTAGAGCCCCTAACAGAATGGAAGCAGACAGTCCCAAGACTACAACAGATTATACCTAGAACTCAACCATTTTTTTTCTCTATCCTTCTTCCTTTGCAATTAGCAAAAACCTCTGTGGAAAGGGGTGGATTTGAAAATCTGTGGTGCTGAAGAAGCTGAGAAGCGCTTAATGTGATGACACAGCTTTTGAGTAGGGAAATTGTCTCCAATCTGATTTATGCTAGAATCACAACAATTCTAGTGAAGTATAGTGAGTACAACCTAAGAGGAAGGAAAGTCATTTAGAATGGTGGAAATATTTGTTATTACTATCTCCACTTGAGAACTTCTCTGTGAATTGGAGAATATTAGACAGTGGCGGACCAGACCTTTGTACATGAGGAATTATCTGATACCAAACTCCCCTTCAACAACAATTGAATACATGAGGCTGAACCAGTCCTCAAGAGACACATGGTTTGAGGTCTGAGTCTTATAGACTGAAGGGACATCTGAGGCACATTATAGAAAAAAATAGTATAAGAATTGGTTACTTCTCACTTGATACAGTTTAGAATCCATATATTGGGAGATTTCTTCTGGACCAGAGTGACCTTCCCTTTTGTAATTAAAGACTTTTTATTTTTATTTATTTATTTTATGTTTTTCTCTTTTATTTATTTCTCTTCCTCTTCAGTCATTGAATTATCTGTAAGGCCTAAAACTTGGTAGGGAGAAATGGGTGGGGGGATTATAGAAGGGGTTTTAAGAAGCTTTAGCTGTGACCAACCTTTGCCCATAAAGTCTTCTGGATGAAGCAGATAGCTCTCATATGGCTTTATGATTTCTACAGGAAATACACCCCAATAGTTGAGGCAGGCTCCAGGTTAGTGATATTTCACTATTATGCCATGCTGGAAAATCAGGTTTACTCAGACTCAGAGCTCTGCCAATGAGGAAAAAATGGCAAATGAAGCCCAACAGGTTACTGCAGAAGGAAAATAACTGACTCATGCAATACTCAGCATTCTCATTCATTTGGTCCTTTAGTAACGAGTCTGCACCTGAAGTAAATGTCTTTTGCTAGTATACTTTTTTTTTTTTATAATTATTATTATTATGATTTTAAGCCCTATGATATATTGCCAGATATTGCTTCCAGAGAACCAGAGCCCAATTTGTGTGGAGTGCCGAGACTTGAAAATATAAACTGAGAATTTTACTCTGGATTTCCCCAGACTAGATAAACATTCATTTAATGATGGAAGCAGTGGCTGTATTCTCAGAAGTAAAACTGAGCCTATGAGGGTGTTTTGTTTTTTTTTCTTCACATGCTTTTACTGACATGAGCCTCCCAGTTACACTGTCAATATTAGGGAACTACACAATAAAGGTAGATAGCGGAAAACATTACCCTTTCCTACAAAAGGCAAGAGTACTTGGGCCTGAACGGGCCGATAAACCTATGGGCCCCTTAGAGGCAATAGATATAGTTATGCCACAATCCCTTAAACAAATTTAAAAGGGTTCTGCATTGCTAGGAGCTCTGGTATTAGGCTATGGGAAAGTCTGATAGTAAGATTGAAGCATTCCTGCTCCTTAGGGAAATTTCAGCATTGCACTTTATTAATCATTAAACGGATGTCGGTATAATGCAGCCAGAATAGGTCCCCAGTAGAAGACCCTCTATAAGCCTGTTCTTCTCTTAGCTAAAAGTGGAGATATCAGAGCAGAGCACTGATTGCAACAGATTTGAAACTTTATAAAATGTATATAACAAGAGGTTTTCTAAATGGAGACCCCTCCAATAAGAGCACCTGTGCGGATTAAACAGAGCAGGTAACACAATTCTGTAATCTTTGTAACTGTTTGAGACGGAGTAAATCTCCCATGATTGTATTCTGAAACCTCTGATAGATTTTTGCAGTTGCAATACCACCAAATAGTAATAGATTAGTTTCTGCTTAAAACACACTCACCATGAGGCAGATTTAAATATACTCAGTTACCAGGCAGGAGCCGGGAATTTAGCACAGAACCTGCGCCATAACTTCCAGCTTCTATTCTCATGTTTTGCTGCTGCTTATCAGCTATAAGACTTCAGAAAATAAAATAAGTCTGCAGAAACCAATCTTCTGAACCAGAAGAGCAAAATCAGCATAAACCAAAAAATTACCAGAAGCATCTAATGACATGAAAACTCCAATCCTAACTTTATAGCATGGAGAGCATGCAGCAGGGCAGTGCACAGATAAACAGAATACAAACAGCAGCTAGTCCCCTGACCCAGGAGTACATTAACAACACAGATCAGCACATGCTACCAGAGGCAGCTGAAAGTGTGAGAGAACTCATCTCCTACCTTTGCACCATGGAGAGTACACAGCCTGGCAGTGCACATAGAAACGCCATTATATGCCATCAGAGGCAGTCACCCTCTGATACCGTGCCTCTCTCCTGGTGTAGAGCATACATTGTCCGGCTATGAGCGCGGGAGGAAGCTCTGCTGAGTTTGAACTGGAATGCAGGCTCAGACATCCCCAGGCCATGGCTGTCCCAGAACCTCTGGGATTCCAGGCCAATTAGGCAGATCAGTCGTGGGGGAATGAGGAGATGCACCAAGAAACTCTTGGGTCTCCTCCACAGGATCCACTGTAGTACAATAATAAAACCTGGAAATAGTGAATAGTAAAATAATTATAAAAATAATAAGTCTAGCTGGGACAGAAGAAAAAGCAGGTCTTTTCACTGTCTGAGAAGAGCTTATATGGGTGAGGTGCAACTAATTAGTGCTTGAATTATTTGAACCTGATACTCGTTTCTTTTTCTTCTGTCGTAGCTGGGTTGAGAAGGATATTAACCCATTGTGTGCTGCCTGAGGACAAAGGGGAAAGTAAAGTTTCTTCTCTTCTTTAGTAATTACTTTTCTACTAGTTGTAAGGATTTGAGTCACCAACATAGAAAATCAGACGTTCACATTGTCAGTGATCTTTGTTGTAACTGGGTGGTTTGTCAGTTCCCACCAGGTGTAGATGTCAACTTCCCTGTTTTGTTACTTACATTAAATCATGGGTGGGCCTGCTATGAGTGCAACCTCTACATTTGCAGTGGGGCTCAGAAGGGGTGCTACTGTCACATTCTAAGCAGCCTGCTACCGTACTGCATTGCATTAACGGAGTGGGGATGGATTTGATAGATCACAATTACTGGTGAATTGTTAGAGCATGTTCACACAGCGTATAGCATTGCGTACCTATGCGCACCGCTATATGCCATGGGTTGTCCCTGATCACTCTCACTCAGAATTCTGAAAGTATATTTCTCACCATGTTGTTTCAGTGAGTCACAAGCAGCCTTTCAACATCTGTCTGATCAGGCTGTGGATGGTTCTATTACAGTGATTAGCATATTAAAGAGCACCTATAACCTCCAGAGAAACCTCATGAAGTAGCAGGAGACTAAAATACAAACACTTTCTCAAATATGCTTCATTAGAGAAAATCAGCCATTTCACCTGTAATTCAGTTTTGTTTTTTGCTTTTTTTTTTTTTTTTTAAACGCACTGGCCCTTTAAGACAGCTCTGAAGTCGAATGGATCACTATGTCGACAGTTGTTTCAAAGTAACTACTCCTGGGCTAAGAGAGTCCACTGTGCAGGGGGGAGTCTGTAAATCTACATCACCAGCAGACATGTAATAAAGATGCCTTTGTTCTATGGAGGAGAGGGCTGAAGCAACAGGTAAACTCTGTCACATTATGTCCTCAGTATGCTGTGCATGCTGCACTGTATCATATGTAGTGACTCAGCTCACCCCGTACAAGCAGCTATGCCCTCAGCTCCCTCTGCACAGTTGGTATCTGCCACACAAGGATTTCTGCTAGATAAGGATCTCCTGTGTTACAAAGTGAAAGTAAAACCTGTTCCCCTGTAATGCTGTGGGAAATCCTCTGCATTGCTAATGACATGTATTTGAAAAAAGTCTTATAATTTCATCTACTATCAATTTTTGTGTGGTTGTTTGGAGGTGATAGGTACTCTTTAAAATTCTCTGTAACTACAGTAGCTCAGACATTTTGAAGACATAAGTGCAGTGAAAATGTATTATCTGTAAACAAAAGCTAATCTTGTTTGGAATAATGAGTCTTGTCCAGAATTATACATCATACCCTGCTCTGTCTAATCATGAAGGGAGATATGGACATCACCAGATAAACCGGTGTTCACTAACAGCAGATAAAATCTCTCTTATCTCATGACCAGAGTAAAAACAAGAGACTAATGTATTTGGAACAAGTCTTCAAATATGTGTCCCTACATATTGAAAGCTAATATTTGTAGTGAAAAAACCCCTTCAACTCCCATAGGGGTTGTCCACCGGCAATATAGGATTTTCATATTTGTTGCTTCTATGGCTTTTAAAAGTCTCCAATAAAGAACTTTTAAGGATGTTGTGCCAATATTCATCTGTTTTTGGATCGAGTATACACTTGCAGACTTGCTTTGGAATTCCCTAAGGAGTTAATAGGGAGATCTGTGCATGCGCAGCCATCTCCCCGTTCTTTGAGGTCACTGACTTAGCTTGAGGCTTAAAGTTGCGACATGGGACAACCCTTTTAATAGTAAGGTAGGTAAGTGACATAGGGCTAGTAGTTCTATATTGTTGGCAAAAATATAAGTAAATATAAGCCAGACATGGACTAAAGATCACTGCTGAAGGATGACACATGGGCTATAATAAGGCGCCTTCACTTGTTAATATACAACTTTCTGAGAGGCATCTAATTGCCGCTCCATAAAGCAATCACCTAAATCTTTATGAGACAGTTGGTAAGATTTAGTATTTTAATGTTACGACACAATCAGAGATCAGATCATTAATAGGAAGTGAATATAATGAGCAATGAATTTGAAAAGAAAAGAGAGCGCTTCCTCGTGTATTATTACTGACTAGTGAGATGCCCTAGGAGGTTGTTTGTCTCCAATCACCTGACAGCACAACTCCCCTACAAACCTGTTTAACAGATCACAATCAATCCTCTGGTCAATAAATCTTCGGCGGCTACTGCTTCTCCCACGCCCTGGCTCCCAAATAAATTAGGGCCGGTAATAGTAAAACTTTTTCAATCTGCTGCCATTAGCCCTGGTCAACAAACTAGCTAACTAAGAACAAGCGTCATGGGAGTAAATAGCACAAAAAGCCGTCTATAATAAAAGAGTGATTTATTTAATAAAAAACGAACTACGCATTTCGTGCTCATGCCATTTCATCACATTCAGTTGAACACAATCATGCTGATGGGTTTCTTTTATCCCTCCTAGGACAGAGAAATGAAGTTTCTTCCAGTAACATACACCGCTATACACAATATCCATGTCTGACATTAATTGCTCATTAAAACTTCCCCAATCTTGTGCCATTAGCCCTGGTCAACAGAAACCAAGTACAGACTAGCTAACTAGGAATAAGCGTCATGGGAGTAAATAGCGCAAAAAGCCGCATATAATAAAAGAGTATTTAATAAAAAATGAACTACGCATTTCGTGCTCGTGGCACTTCATCAAGTTCAGGTGAACATAATCATGCTGATGGGTGAAACTGATGAAGGCCATGTCAGACATGGATATTGGGTGTAGTGGTGGATGTTGCTGTAAGAAACTTAATTTCTCTGTCCTAGGAGGGATAAAAGAAACCCATCAGCATGAGTATACTGGCCTACAGCTGTGAGGGTTAAGAGGTTTGAACTAACACTGCAAAGCACATTAATTGTGAAATCCCAAGCTTTTCTCCTTAAAAGACATCTCAGATAAAAGTGGAATCCATTTTGTCGAGAATGATACAGCACAATATGAAGCATTTAAGATGGTTGCGGTCCAGGTTTGTAACTTTCTTGTTATCATTTCCCCCCCAGGAAGTGACATCTGGTTATCTTTCCCCTTTCCCTTTAAATTTTTTTTTAACCGGGAAAAATAACTGATTTTTCCCCGGCTGATGAAATCCCAGAGATTTTTTAACTAAGACAACGTGGGACCAATGAAATCTACTCAAAGATCCCCTAAAAAAGGGGCCCATCCCGTCCGTTCCTCCCCCCACCCCAAATCGTCCCTTTGCCCCTACTTGATTACGGGATCATATAAAAAAGTGGAAATTTGCATTGTATTGTTAGAATCCTTGGAAAAATAAAAAAGATTTGAACCAGAACTCTGTTCTAAATCAGTTTCTACCCCCGGCCGAAAAAAGGGGGTTCCCCTATCGTGTTTTTTGGAGGTCCCGGGACAAACGGGTGACCCCCATGTTGGAAAACGCCCCCCGGGACATTTTTGGCCCCAAAAACGTGGGGCGGGGGCCTGGGCCCGGACCCCAGGCCCCCCCCGGGGCCCCCGAACCCCTGCCGGAGGCCTCGGGGGACCGGAGGATATCAAATTGGGACTGCAAGCCCTAAAAGTCACGGTGATTAAACCCTTATGTGTATTTAACTGCCGGGGGGCCATTTGATGTCTCCCTTTAGTAGATTGCTTGGGGCATCTGGTCCGCGGGGGTTTCACAATAAAGGGCCCTGACCTTGAAAACTTTGATCCACCCCGGCCCAAACCCCCAAAAAATTTTGTTTTTGCTGTGATTTCCCCAAGTAGTTCGGATTGTCACTTTTTTTTAAGTCACAACCCCCTTTCCCCGGGGTATGGTTGGTGAAAAAAATAGTGGAACCTCGACAGTCTTTTAAGGGGTTAAATTTGGGTTTGAGTGGCAAGGGGTCCCCCCCCCGGGTTAATTTGGGGGACAAATCTGTGTATTATAAATTTTTCAGGGGGGTTTCCCGGGACGGGACAAATTCATAGGGAATTTTTCCCGGGATATATAAAAATTTAAAAGATTTTATATATATATATAAAATTTTTTTTTTTGCCCAAAAAACCGGGGGGAAAAAAAAGGGGTTTCCCCACTTTGGGTGGCAACCAAGGGGGGGCTATTTTTTGGTTTTGGTTTTAGGGATCTTTATTTTTTTTGATAGAATCTTTTTGTTTTTGAAAACCGGGGAAACCGGGCACGGGGCCGGGGTGGCCCCGGCTGGGTGGGTTTTTGGGTGGGGGTTTGGGAAAGGACTCCCCAAACATAGAAAAACCAAAATTTTTAAAATCTTTTTCAAAAAAAGAGAAATAATTCCCCTGAAGGGGCAGAGATGAAGGAAATTTTTTTTAAGGAAAAAAGGGAAAAAAGGTTTTGTTACAAATGCAGGAAAAAATGTATAATTTGGGTGGGTTTTCCCAAAGAAGGGCAATTGCAGCCATCCAAGGGGGCGGGGAGATAAAAAGAGAGTTTGGAGGAAAATTGTCCTAAGGGGAGGGCTGGAGAGGGCACGGGCTCACCTCCCGAGGGGCCCAAAATGTTTGCAAAAGATGGTTTTGTGGAAGTAGAAGGCGGGGGCCGGAGTTTTTTTAATTATGAAAAATTTGTAGGGGTTATATGAAAAAGTAAATTTTTAAAAAGCGAATTTTTGTTTTAAGGAGCCCTGCCCCCCCCCCCCGCCCTATAATGGGGGAAATTTTTGGGCCCCCAGGGGTGGCCCTTTGTATGCATGTGGAACGCAAAATCCAAAAATTGGGGGGTGGATTGTGGGAGTTGTGGGGGAAACCCCCAAAAAGCCCCCCCCTAAGGGCTATTCCAGAACCCCCCTTCCCCCCCCCCTATACCCTTTTTGGGTTACTTTTCCCAAGGACAGTATTTTTTCCAGGGCCCTCCGCTTTTGGGTCCCCCCCCCAGAGGTCCCTGAAAGCCCACCCCCCCAGGCACCCCCCCCAGCCCCCGACCCCAACCCCCCCCCTGTACCATTCAGGGTTTGTAGGAGGGCTAAAAGACAAAAAAGGGAAAAAACCCCCCTTCGGCCCCCCAAAGGGCCCCGGGAACCTCTGGGGGGGGGGGGGTTGCCCCGAATTGCAGTAGTCACCCCCCCCCGGCCCTTTACGGGGGGGTTTTGGGGGAAAGGGTTTTTGGCTTTTTAGTTCATGTCCCACCTCCCCAAGGGGGGTGTCTAAAAACGAAAAAAAAAGGGGGATCCTAACTTAGTTGCAGGGTCCCCAACGGAAATTTTGGGGGGACAAGTGTTATTTTCCATAGGACATGGGGAATTCAAACCCATAGGGTCGGAGCCATAGTTAACCCTCCCAAATTTCCCAATTTTTTCCGCACCAAAAGGGGGGTTTGGAAAAGGGGCCCCTTTTAAAAGAAAAAAGTTTGGCCAGAACCCCAAACAAGTTGTGAAAGGTATCTCAGGGGAAAAAGGGGGTTTAGAACCGGGTCCGCTATTCCCTCAGTCCCGGAGATTTTCCCTTTTGTATTTTAATTTTGATTCAGGCGGGGGCCCAAATTTTACAGCGGAAAGGAGGGTTTGCCCAAAGGAAATTTACCCCAAGTTTAAATCTGTTTTTCCCAATTTTTTAATTTTAAAAGGAGTGAAGTAAAAGGAGGGGAAGGTGACGGGTCGATCCATCTCTCTCCCCTTACCCTCCACGGGTTTTTTAATAATTTTCCCTTTTAAAAATGAAGGGATAAGGGTTCACCCTTGCATGTTGTTCAAATTTTATTCCCAAAAAAATGAGAAATGAAATTTAGATGGGGTTTGGGATTTTTTCCCCCCCCTCCCCGGGGATCCCAAGCGGCACTTGTGAAAGAGGGTAAGGATCTTGAATTTTCCCCCAGAAAAGGGCCCCCCCCCGATACAGGCAAAAACCCCTTCCCCCCCCAATGTACCCAACCCCCAAGGGGGGGTTGTCATTTGTGACCCAAGCGGGCCCTCCACCTGCCCCTTTTATGTTGCATTTCCCCCCCAAACAGAAAGTTTGCCAAATCCGAAAATTTGCCAGCCCCCAGGGAAATTCCCCATGCGGGTTTTAAGAAAGTTGTCAAAAAAACCCGGGCCCAAATTTTGGGGGCAAAATTGGAAATTTTTTAAAGGGGAACCTGGTGCTTGTAGAACCCCCTGATATTACCTCCCCACAATCCAAAAATATCTAAAACCCCTTTCTGGATTGATTTTTTTCCCTTTTTGAGTCTGGTTTAAACCTTTTGCGCCCAGTAAAAAATCTGGGAAACAGCCCGCCAAAGGGTGACCAAACAAGGGGGCCCCCCAATTCAGGATTTTACAACAAGGCCCCAGGAAAGCGGTAGATTTTTTTTTTGGCGGGTTTAGTTTAAACCCAGAAAGTATGGGGAACCTGGGGTTTCTCTACTCATAACAAGATCCAATTTTCCTTTTTGCTAGTGAGGGCCCTGTTAGATGGCTTAGAAGATGACCTCAAGAATTTGGTCCGGGTTTAAAACCGGAGCTCTAGGGCTCAGAGTATAAAGAAGCCCGGCAGTGGAAAAGGGGGTTTCCCCAAAAGGGGGGTTAACCAAAAATAAAAAAAGAAAGGGGAAAAAAAAAAAAACCTTTTTAAAACCTTGGGGTTAGTGTCCCCCCCACCCCTAAAAAGTTGTCAGGGCCATTGTCCCTTTTTTGGCCACCCCCCGAGTCCCAAACTGCTAGGGGGCCCCCCAACTGCGGGAGAGGGTTAATCAGGTTGGCCATTACAAGAGTTTTCTGCCTTGTCCGGAACTTCCGGCACACCCCAAACATCAGAAAACACAGACACCCCAAACCAGAGGGGGGGGGGTTTCCCAAATTGGGGGTTTGGGGGGCCGGGCTATGCCCCCCTTTTTTTCCAAACGGGGGGGGGCCCTTTGGGGCCTAGGGGGTAGTGACAAATTCCCTTTAGAAAGGACCCCCCACTGATTTTTTGGTGGACACTGGTCGGCCACCTCTGTAATTGCAGCAAAAAAACCTGCCTCCTAGGTCCGGATCTCCTCCGATGCCCAAAATTTTTTTTGGGGGTTTAGGGTGGGCATACAAAATCCCCCCCCCGAAACCAAAATTAAAGTGGTCCCTTTCCTAAACCTTTTGTTTTCCGTTTCCTTTTTTTCTAAAAACCCTGCCCCCTTAATCTTTTTGGGGAGCTGAGTTTATTTTAACGATGGGGGCCCAACCCCCCCCAGTTCTCCTCTAAAGGTAGGAGCAATTTACGGGATCCAGGATCAAAGAGGGGATAAATTTACCGATGGCTTTTAAAGGCCCTCCCTATTCTGATGATGTTTTTTTTCCAACCCTTCCCTTTTTTTTTTTGGATTAAACCCCGGTATTTTTTTAACCCCCCCTCCGGATTTTGGTTTCAAAAGGGACCAATGTTTGTCGGTCCCCTTTCCTGTTCCCCCCCAGTACATTTTTACCTGATAAGATGGAGTCCCCTTTCCCCCGGATTTCCCCACCTTATCCCCTCAAAGCTGGTCAAGAAGGGGACTGAAGGCTAAATTACGGCTCTTTTAAAACAGGGGACTCGTTTTCCTGATCTCTCCCTGCTAAAAAACCCCCCTTTTTTTTTTCCCTTTTTTTTTTTTTTTTTTTTTGGAAGAAAGAAGCCCAAGAAAGGAAACCCAGAGAAAAGATTGGTAAAAGACCCCCCCGACTTTTAAATGCAGCCCATATCCGGGAAAAACCACCCAGGGGCCCCCCAAACCCCAAAAAATTTTTTCCCCAAGATCCCCCCCTCATTTTTCCCTCTTCAAATTTATTGTTTCCTGGTAATGGGGTTTTTCAGCGCCCCCCTTTTTCATAAAGGGATGTCTACTTTTTTTTGTTTTTAAAACCTTTCAGGGATCTCAAACCCACCCGGGGCCCCCCCCCGGACCCCCCAAGGGGCCCAAAATTTACCCCCAAATCAGTTTACCCCCGGCTATGAAAGCTTCTCTGAAAACCTTTGGGTACAAACAAAACCCTGAAAAAACCCTTCTTCAGTTGTCGATGATTTTTCTTCTTGGAGGAAGCCCTGAAGAAGGGAAGGAAAACTCTACCCCCTGCGGGCAGCTTCTGGGCTGCTTTCAACTGAAAGGGTCCCCAAAGGGATAAGCCCCATGGGGGCCAAAAACAAATTTGGGGTTTCCCTAGGTCCATTTGCATATCCCAAGGAACCAGACCCCTTTTACAGATAAAACGTGTGAAACCCAAATCACCCCCTTTCCCCTTTTCCAGAAAACTCAAGACAACTAAAAATTTTTTCCAAGGCCCTAACCTACTTTTCTTTTCAAGGATACCAATGCCCCAAAAATTTATGCAACCCCTATATGTTTTCCCGGGAAAAGGGGGGGGGACCGGGCTTTTAAATAAAAAGCACCCAAACCCTTATGTTTAGAGCAAAAACAGGCTGTTTTCCATCCCCTGCAGACTGCGGTATAAACCCTGCCCCAGCTTTGGATTACCAGACTACGATCAACCTTTAAATTTCAATTTTCCCCGGGAAACAGGGGGAAACATGCCTTGGAGTCCCCCACCCAGGCAAAAATGGGGGCCCCAAGCCCCCTAGGGTACTATTCTGGGTCGATTGGACCCCGGGGCCCCCGGGCCCCCTCCAGCCCGCCTCAAGGCTGTCCATGCAGCACAGATTTTTTCTTAGACAAGACTCCGATTTTAGTCCGGGACATGATGTGTCATCCCCAAAACCCCATGATCTGGCCCGCAGTGCCCACAACAAACCCTCCCCAAACCCATTCTCCCCAAAAGCCACCTGCGCTTTCAGTGTTCCATCCTTTTTACCATTTCCCAAAATTTTTTCCCTTTAAAACCCCTGTACATTTAATCCCCCCTCTCCTTTTCCATAAAAGGGGGGGGAAAAAAGAGGAAGTGGAATACAAATTTGGAAGATGTCTTTATGAAATGTTCAAAAAGGCCCTTAAAAAGACCAAACGGGAGGCCCCCCTTCCACGTGTGGAACCCAGGAGACCCCCATGCAAAATCTTAATCTCTGGCTGATATTTACCTGAAAAACCCGGGGCTTTTTATACAGGATTTTTCAAAAAACCCAGAAGATGAAAAACCTTTAAAAGGCAGAACACCCCCCCCCCCCCGCACTTCCCAGTCAAGTTGCTGAAAATTTCAAAACCTTGGAAAAAGCCTGCAAAAAAGGCTGAAGGAAAAAAAAGGTCAATAATGGGGCGAAATCAAAGATTTTGGGCCCTTTTGGATAGCACATGAATTTTGGGCTTATTTGGAAAAATCCCAGGATTCATTTACGGCAGCCCGGGACCCCCCTTAAAAAATGCATACAAATCAAAAACCTTGATGGCTGCACTTGAACTCCCCCAAAAGGGAGCCATTTTAAAAGGGTTTTAAAAAGGGCCCTTTGGAAAAAAAGAAAAAAACAGGGGCAGACCCGAGGGAAAAAACCCAAAAAGCAGACCCAAGCCGCAAAAGCAGCACTCTTTTTGGGGTAGTGTCTTTCCCAAGGGGGGGTGGAAACCTGAATTTATTATGGTAACCCAAAAGAGTCAGAGGAAGGAATTCAATTTAAAAAACAGGGAAATGTTTAAATCCACCTTGATTGGAAGCCCCCGGGTGGGCCCCCCAAAAAGAATTTCAGCAGAACACATCTGGCAAAATGCAAAGGAAGAAACAACATGGAAGAAAGATGGAGCAACTCTCGAAAGGGAATTTGGAATGCAAAAAAGGCCCCTTTTCAAATTTTCCCCAGCGAATGTATCCGCCAATTTTTCCGCCCCGGGGCCCCTGAGGAACTCTTCGTGGGGAAAAAATCACACTCAGTATGTGCAGAAGTTGTACCATGCTTCCCCGAAATAAATTAAAGATTTGCAGCCTACAAAAACCCAAACTGCAAACCCTCTGCACCACCTGCAACCCTTCCCCAACTGCTCAAAATACCCATGCAGCACCTGGCAAAACCCGAAATACCCCCCTTTTCCCAAAAGGGTTCCAAATGGGGCCACATCCAGAAGCTAAGGAGGGGAAATGAAATGTTTTGGTTGCAGAGACCCGGGTTTTAGGGGTGGCCCGAAAACCTACCCAATTGGGCCAACATGACCTCTAAAGTAAAAAAAGAAGTTATTACTGAAATACTTGTCCCTTTTGGGGAAATTCCCCCGGTGATTTGGTTTGGTCCAAGGGGGCCAGCATTTCCCCCTCCTCGGTTTTTCCCCCAATTTGGAACATGTTGGGGGTAGATCTTGGGGCCCGCCCCCCCCGTATCACCCCCAAGCTCAGGAAGGAGAAGAATGATTGGGAAATCCAAGAATAAGTTGGAAAAAAAATACTGCTAGTCCCCCTTCCCCCGAGAAACTTTCTCCCAAATTTTTCTGTACCACGTTAAGGGACCCCCCACAACAAAAATTGGGGCCCAACCCCCCTTTGAGATACTGTTTGGAAAACCCCCTTTTGTGTTTGATCAGGGGGGCAAAAGCTAGGGGGGAAAAAATGATAGGACTGTAAAAATTTGTGAAAGGGAATTTTTTCCCAAAGAGTTACTAATTTGCATGCTGGCAGTCTCTGCTTGTTTTTCCAGAAACTAAAGGGGGAAACGGTGCATGATTTCAAACCAGGGGGGGGCCCAGTGTCTTTTAAAAAGGGAATTAAGAGAAAAATTTCCCGGGGCCTAATTTGAAGGCCCATTTTCGGGTTTTTCCTGATTTTCCCCCCCCCAACTGCAGGTTTATAAAAATTGGAGGGAAAACCCCACGGGGGTACACGTTTTTTCTTTATTGTAAAAAAGGGGTTTCCCAAAACAAAATGATTGTGTAATCCTTTTAAATTTTTTTTATTTTGTATCTAAAGGGTGCGGTTTAAAATTTTGGGCAGAATTGAAACCAAAAGGTTTTTAGACTTTTTTATTCGATTAAATTTTGATTTTTCTCCCAAAGGGTACCGTCTGTCAATGGGGGGGCCCCACTCCAAACCCTGAAATTTTTCAGGGCGGGGACAGTTCTAAACTGCTGTGACCCGCTCTGGGATGAAAAAAAATTATTTAAAGGGGCCCGATGGGGGTTTGGGAAAAACGGGGGGAATTGGGGTTTTAAAACCCAAAAGGGGGCTACAGATCGAAGGATAGAAGGGGGGAAAATTCCCTTGGTATTTTCAAAAGACCCTTGACAAAAGGGCCCCCCCACAATGGAAAAAACGGTTGTTTTCCCCCCCCAAAAGGGGCCCTTTCCCCCCTTCCCGAATATTGAAAACCCCCAGCAGGAGATATGGGCAAATATTTTTAAAAAGGGGATATAATAGTTTTTAAATCCAATTTTTTTTTTTTTTTTTTTTTTTTTTTTTTTTTTTTTTTTTTTTTTTTTTTTTTTTTTTTTTTTTTTTTTTTTTTTTTTTTTTTTTTTTTTTTTTTTTTTTTTTTTTTTTTTTTTTTTTTTTTTTTTTTTTAGGCCTTATAGAGCTTAAAAAACATTTAAAAACAACCCAAAACCCCCGCCATCCCCAATGTTTGCTCCGGTGGAAAAACAATTTTTTTCCCGAAAGCAGAAAGAAGAGTCCCCCCAAACCCCCCAAAAGGGGGGAAGATTTTGTTTTCTATTGAAAAAACCCCGTTTTCCCCCGAAAAAAAATTTGGCTAGAAAGGGTTTAAATACACGGGAAGGGCCCCCCAAATTTTAAAAGGTTTTGGGGGTTTTGGCCCCGGGGGCCGGGGCCAACCCACACTTGGAAAAACAAACCCATACCAAATTTTGCAATAATGAGAGTGGTTTTTTTTTGGGCCGTTGAAAAAGCAAAAAGGTTCCAAAGGAAGGGCTTTTTCTCCCCCTTGGGAATTTTTTAAAAAACCCCAAATGAACCCCCCGGGGGGGGTGGGGAGCTCCTGGGGAATAAAACTTGTTTCCTCCCAAAAGCTACAGACGGGGGGAATTTTTTTGGGGGGCCCCTTTCCCCCGGATTTTTCCCCGGTTAACCTTTAAATAGCGGGAAAACCCGGGGAAAATTCCCCGGAACCCCCTTTGGGGTTTTCTGGGTATGTGGGGGTGGGAAACTGAGAAACATTTTTCCACCACCTGGAAGGGGCAGTGCAAAATTAACTAAGCTTTCCATGCCCTTTAAGCTTACCCAGGAATCCCCCCCCCGGCCCCCCCCCCCTAAATGACCCTTTTAGCAGGAAAAGAGAGCGGGGCCCCCAATATTTCCCCCGGGGAAGATCCCCAAAGTATATTAATTCGATTTTGGGGTGCCAGGGGGGGGCCCCGAAACCCGTTTTAAAAACGGCAGGTTAATTTCTGCAAAGGCCCTTTCCCCCTTTCCCTTTTTCCCCAAAATGCAAAACAATAAGAAATTGGTGGGTTAATTATATTTATATTAATTTACAAAGGTTTTTTTAATTCAGGGGAAATTTTTTCAAGGAAATCTTTTTAAGAATTAGGCCCCAATACTAGGGTGACCTTACAAACCGATTAGCCATCGGGCTGGTTGGGTAGAAAGGGGGATTTGTGGGGTTTATAGGTTAAAAATGCTGCACCCAATTCCTAAAACAGGAGTGAAGGGGAAAATCCACTATCCCCCCCTTTAAGGGTTTAAAAAACCGTCCAAGGGAAATTTAAAGGGGAAAATCAGGAGTGGGGCACTTCTTGGGGCCCCCTGGGTGACGGATTGGGCTGGAGGTGGGAAAAGTTGGCTGCAACAGATTGGGGTAAGTCTGGCCCTTTTTACTTGTGTTGGTTTGGGGTTTTTGGGTTTGCGTGCCCCCCCCTACAAAAAAACTATTTTCCCGGGAAACTGGGGAGGAACCCCTAAAAACCCTTTCCTTTTCAAAAGACGGGCTTGGAAATTCAGTATAAGAGGTATTTCTGACATCCCCCCCCTACCAAAACCCCCCCCTAAATTAACCGAGGTCAAATTTTCTGTTTAAAAGGGGAGATCAAAGGGGAAAAAACCCCCACTGTTAGGGAAAGGCACGGAATTGCTGTTAATTTTACCCACTAGGGGGGGTTTCCCCAAAAAGCTTTTTGAAGAAAATCCCAACCAAAAAACCCCCCTTTCCCCCACAGTGTGAGCATTTTTCCCAAAAGGGAAGGCCACCCTAAGGGCTCAGTGCCCGTTACAGGGACAAAAAGGGGGAAAACTTGGTCTTTGGGGGGGTTGTGGGGGGTTAAGAGGTTTGAACTAAACCTGCAAAAAAAAAATTAATTGTGAAATCCCAAGCTTTTTATCCTTTCCCCCCTTTAAAAACATCTCAGATAAAAGTGGAAACCTTTTGTCGAGGGTTTATACAGCACAATATTTAAAAATTTTTAATGTTGCGGGGGGAAAGGGTGTTTAAAAACTTTTTTTCATTTTCCCCAGGGTGTGAAATCCGGGGTTTTCATTTCCCCTTTCCCTTTAAATTTTTTTTTTAAAAGGAAATCAACTGAGTTTTTCGGCTGATGCAATCCCAAAAACCCTTTTTTTTTCAAGACAACGGGAAACCCAAAAAAATCTACTCAAAGCTGCCTTTAAAAATGGACTTTTCGTCCGTTCCCCCTACCCCTATTTTGCGCCTTTCCCTACCCTTTATTAAAAGATCATATAAATTTGGGTAATGCTTTTTTTGTTAGGAAACACCCTTTGGAAAATTTTAAAGAGATTTTTAAAAACCCAAAATCTGTGTCGACTCAGTTTCTAAAAGGCCGAATTTCCCCTGATTTGTGATTTTTGGGGTACCCCCCACAAACGGGGGCCCCCAGTGTTGGCAAACGACCCCCGACACAGCATGATAAAGTGGCAATGGGCCCTATTCACTGCACGACACTAGACGATTCTGACCACTGAGGCCAGTGATTGGCTGAACAGTCATGAGCCATGGACGTGATGTCACTGTTGGGGGCCTGCAGAGACAATGGTGGCAGGAGGCGTGAATACAGGTTGGTTTTGTTTTTTTTATTGTACAGCAGTTCTGACCCATATATGGGCTTTTGAAAATCTCAGACAATAGCTTTAAAGGGGTTTTCATCACATTGATGAGCTTTAAATTTGTAGGTAACAAATACATTGCTGATCTAATTTTGCTTTCCTTCAGAGTTAGGAGCAGATCCAGTCTCCTGCTTGTGTAAACAAGCTTACCTAGTTACCAGCCACCTCTTTTTGCTCTTACCGGCTGAAGCAGTAGCCGGGATGGTGGTGTCACTCGCTGATGTGATCTTTATCTTGAAAGACGGGAAATTGTTTACATTACTTACTGACAAACTTTCACTCTTTAGAGCTATGTAGCCTTCTACACTGCTGTTTACAAACCTCCTGCACTCATGTCACTGTAACAGGCTCAGCAGAGCTAATATGCCAATCACGACTGTAGAAAAGTCAACAGCCTGTCCAGGAAGTGGGAGTGTGAAGCTGGCTGTGGCTCTGTAAAACAGCATGGTTACACAAACCCCTTAATCATAACATTAACACTGGCGTCCAACTAGTAACAAACACTGGGGGTCGGAGGGGATGTGCGCTGAGTGACCCCCTCCATCGACAAGTATCTCCCTATTTGTGTGTAGGTAAAGACCTGTCAATCAAGCTGCAGTGGGCAGGGATAAGCCAGAAGGGAGCTGCCCCCCCAGTGGACACTTTATCCAGATCCAGCACTTATTAAAGAAAATGTATCAAGAATGCAACAGTGTTTTGAAGACAAAGTGTGATTAAGGGACCTGTATAGATCATGCTGCGCACAGGTTCCCTTTAAGCAGTTAAGGCATTGGTCATAGGTAGAGAGAATTTTAGCAATCCTCAGCATCATAAAAAAGGTTTAATTATAAAAATTATGACCATCTAAAAACTTGGCAATTACATGAAAAGGACATGAGAACCTCTGACGCGTTTCAAGCTGGATTTCTCTCTACTTTTGCTGTCGTTTCCCGTGTACCACATGGTTCTGTGCTGTCCCAAGTATATGAAGTTGTGAGCTGGCTAAATATATTTCTTAAGGCAAAGGTCAAGTGCTTATTATACCATAAACTTCCTTTTTCCTGAGTGTGAGGCTTTCTCTTGGTTGCCCGGTATTCCCACAGGCTGCAAAGTTTGTGTAGGGCTGAAGCGTCCCAACCCGAATCCAACCTAATAATAACAAACTAATTGATCAACATAAAAATCAAAAATACCAAAATTGTCTAAATGGTTTAATTTCTATCCCATAAATATTTTTTCTGGTTTTTCAATAAATGACATGGTAAATTTAAAGACTCTATAAAATACACACGTAAGAAACATATTAGACAGCTATAATAACATAAAATAAAAAAAAGTCATGGCCTTTGGATAGAGGAAACTGTAACGAAGAAAAAAAGAAAACTTGGTGCTTCTCCATAGATAAATGCAAGGTTATGCACATGGGGAGGAAAAATCCATTACATGATTACATGTTAAATGGAAAAAACGCTGGGAAAAAGTGACATGGAGAAGGACTTGGGAATCCTGGTGGACAGTAAACTTAACTGTAGCAGCCAGTGTCAGGCAGCAGCTGCCAAGGCTAATAGAATCATGGGGTGTATTAAAAGGGGCATAGATGCACAAGATCATCATTCTCCCATAATGTAGTCGCTGGTTAGACCACACATGGAATATTGTGTACAGTTTTGGCCACCAGTGCACAGGAAAGACATTGTAGAGCTTGAACAGGTACAAAGGCGACAACAAAAATAATAAAAGGACTGGGTGGACTGCAATACCCAGAAAGATTAGCAAGGTTAGGGTTAGTTTACAGAAAAGACGGCTTCGGGGGGACATAATAAATATGTTTAAATATATTAAAGGTCAATATAGAGATCTCTCTCAAGATCTATTTATACCCAGGACGGTGTCTAGAACAAGGGGACGTCCTCTGTCTTGAGGAAAGAAAGTTTCTACATAAACATAGAAAGGGATTCTTAACTGTTAGAGGGGTGAGACTGTGGAACGCTGGAAATTGTCCTGGTGAATTCAATAAGAGTTCAAGAAGGGTTTGGATGCATTTCTGGAGTGTAATAATATAACAAGTTATAGAGACCAGGATTCTGGAGAAGGGATTATTCTGATTGCCAGATTGGTGTCGGGAAGGAATTTTTCCTAAAAGGAGGACAAATGGCTTCTACCTCATGGGTGTTTTTGCCTTCCTCTGTATCAACACTTTATCACAACAGGCTGAACTGGATGGACGTATTGTCTTTTTTTCAGCCTTACAAACTATGTAACCGCGTTAAAGGGGTCACACGTTGTTGGCTTATCGATAGGATATGCGTCAATGTGAGATAGCTGCAAGTGCCACCTCTGGGACCCACACATCAGAAATGTCACCCACCCTCCTCCAAAGTCTCCATTGAGAATAAAGAGTAGGTCGTACTTGCGCAGTACTCTTCCCTCTTTTCTATGGCGTTTCCAAGTACAGAGACTTTTGGGACCATTCCCGAGATAGGTGCAGCTTTCAGAAGTGGGACCCGTACTCATCACACATTGATGGCCAATCCTTTTACTATACCATCTCAGAAAGGGCCCCCAAAAAGTCTATGCTCACAATGGAGAGCTGATTGTGCTTGTGCTGTATTCGGAAATCCCATAGAGTGGAGAGTACTGCGCAAGTGCGACCGGTACTCCAAGGAGACTTTCAGGGGCCTTTTCCTGAGACAGGTGTGGGTGCCAGAGGTGGAACCTGCATCTATCACACATTGATGGCATAACCTATTGATAGGAACACCACTATTGATAGGAACACCCCTTTAAGTACCAACATGGGGTCCATTCTTCTCTGTCTTCAGGCTTTGTGCTTGATGTCCAATATTCATCCCTTATAAACTGGACAAACCATGGTCTTCTAATTTTTCAAGCAGAATTCTGTATATACTCCTAGAAGGCCCAACCAAAAATAGAAGTCAGATCTGATAGTGGCAAAGCCAACACCAAATCGGTGCATTTCAATAGCTGCATAACAATCAGGAACAAGAAAGGGGCTTAAAAAGTCCAAGTACCTGGAACAATTTCTTATAATAAATCAAAAACTTCTTTATTTATAATCCCATTAAAAGATATAGATATCAAAGTGGTCAGACAGAATGACGCGTTTCAACCAGCAGTGTGAGGTTGTGATGTCAGACGGGAGGCGGGGTTGTGACTACTATAGACACTGTAGCTGAGCAGTAAATACACATCAGAGCTCTGTACTAATGGAGAAAAGTACAGTAAAATGCAGCAAATGACAAAATTATAGCAGGTGAGCGTTCCCCAAAAACCAGTGACTGATGTATCAAGACCACATCGCTGATACAGTGTAGTCCGGCAATAAAGAGCCTCCGTACAGAATGTTTTCCCTTTAAATTCTCTGTGGCTACAATGACTTATTTCTACATTGCTTTGCCTGTACAGATAATGTGTGAGGGGGTGACCGGCAGGATGTGGTCTCAATGCTGGAGGGTTTTTGAGAGTCACAGAATATCCACCATTTATACCAATATTCTGGACTTGATATAAGTTAAAAGTATGTGACACTTACATACCCTGCACTCGGGGATAGGAGGCTTGGAAATTTGTGGGTAGACTTTTACTGGAGTACTCTGCCACCTAGAGGTAGAGGCAGGTTTCACAAGTAAGAAGGAAAAGGTATAAAGTTAGATAACACATGTCTGGAGGGAAACAATGAAACCAGCAATAACATGTCCCTACAATATCTGGAGAGCAGTAAGTGACAGGGGTCCCTAGTGGAAGGTAAAATATTCTGCAGTTCATCTATCGTAGGACATCTTCCAAAATCGCTTATGAGCGCGGCAGAGATTCCGGGATATCACACAAGTCTGGTGCTGTAACCGGATGAAAATAGGGAAAGAAGGCCAACTTTCGCTCCGACGTCTACTTATACGTCACCGCTCAGAGCCTTGACTTCCAAATAGTGATGTTGGGCAAAGTCCTGTGACTGCTGCATCGGGGACCTTATGTTCAGCCCAAATCAGAAGACCAGCGGAGAAGACTCGAAGACGCATCCTTGTAACATGCATGTTTATTAATCCCAGCCTCTGTACCTGTGATTGACAGATTGCTCTGTACACACTGACACAGGGACAGCTGTCGATCACTGCATGTAGGCGAGGTAAGCAGGACTTTCACTGTCTCCTAAGACGTCCTGCCGGTATTTACTCCGCTCTTTATCAGAAATCTTGCTTCAACATCACACAAGCCTAAATATCACAGAGCTCATCCTCAAACTATCATATAACCCTATATATCAGAGCTCAGCTTTTTTCCCTCTATCATATATATATATATCAATATATATATCACAGAGCTCAGCTCCTCTCCTCTCATATAACCCCACATATCAGAGCTCAGCTTCTCTCCTCTATCATATAACCCTATATATCAGAGCTCAGCTCTATTCCCTCAATCATATAACCCTTTTTATAATCACATGAGCTCAGGTCTCTCTCCGCTATCATATAACCCTATATATCAGAAATCAGCTCCTCTCTTCTATCATATAACCCTATATATCACAGATCTCAGTTTCTCTCCCCATCATATAACCCTACATATCAGAGCTCAGCTTCTCTTCTGTATCATAGAACCTTATATATCACAGAGCTCAGCTCCTCCTCTCTATCATATAACCCTATATATCACAGAGCTCAGCTCCTCTCCCCATCATATAACCCTATATATCACAGAGCTCAGCGTCTCTCTTCTATCATATAACCCTAAGTATCACAGAGCTCAGATACTTTACTCATTCACATTCTGTTCTCAAACAGGGCATCATAAACCTCCTGACAGGTTTGCTCTAAGATTAGTGCACATTTATTATTCGTTGTATAGATCACTTACCTACACATACTGTACTGACTTTAACCTTGTACATTTTATCACTGCCTTTTAAATTAGAAATGAAGATGCACACAAGTCATCGGTAACATAATATTCAAGATTTTATTTCAATTGGACTGAACAGACATGAGAACTTCAATTAAAAAGCAATACAAAATGTTAGTCACACTCCTGAAAAGTCTTGATAGGATACTGTAGAAATGGTTTGTTTGCATAGAGCCCACCCTTCCACAATGCAGAGAGACTGCAAAGCTTGACCAAGGGAAGCACCAGATATACAAGGCAACCTCTGTGTGATTGAGGCAGAGAGAACCCGCAACGGGAGATGGAGATTGTCGCTGTCAGTACATGGTTTATTACAGAGATGAATGTCACAAGTCACACAGATATTGTAACTTAATAGCTCTGTTTCTATGCATGCACTAATTACTAAACGTTAAGTGATCCGGTCCGGTGGTTTATTCTACCCTATCACAGATAAGGATATGATAGAGGGCAAGATGCTGAGCTCTGTGATATATAGGGTTATATGATAGGAGAAGCTGAGCGCTGATATATAGGGTTATATGATAGAGGAGAGAAGCGGAGCGCTGCTTTATCGGGTTATATGATATGAAGCAGGATTTCTGAGAAAAAAGCAGAATAAATCCCGTTAGGACTCCTTAAGAGACAGTACTTCCTGCTTACTCTGCCCAAACGCAGTGATTGACAACTTTTCCTTTCTCAGTGTCTACACAGCAAATTGTCAATTACCGTATGTTGGCAGGATAAGCGGGACTTCTCGTTCTCTTAAGCATTGTCTTTTCTCTTCACTCCAAATCATATAACCCTATATATCACAGAGCTCAGCTTCTCTCCTCCATCATATAACCCTATATATCCCAGAGCTCAGCTCCTCTCCTCTTTTATATAAACCTATATATCACAGAGCTCAGCTTTTCTCCCTCTACCATATAACACAGCGCTCAGCTTCTCTCCTCTATCACATCCGCATAGGGCAGAATAAACCACCTGACCGGTTCACTTTTAGCAACACACAACCTGACGACCGAGTTACCTGTATTTTTTATTTCATGTACAATGGTTATATACTGATTTCACGGTTAGAGAACTACAAATTACTTAGAGGGTCCACTGAGTGGTAACACAATCTGTCACTCTGTAGGACCCAAAATGTCTTTGCATTACAAAGAAAGCACATTGATTTTAATGGGAACGGTGCAAGGCTTCATTTACCTTGTTCCCTGGGTTATTCCAGAATGGAGAACCCATTGTATGCATAGAAATTATCTCTGTAACCAACAAAGCCCTGAACCCAACTATACTAAATCAGTATAAACACGGCGGCACAAACAGAAAGCAGATCTGTCCTGTTTTCTCACTTATCTTGTTACGAGATGTTCACCCTTCGGAGCAGATGTACATTATCTGCATCACTATTCACAAGCAATTCAGGTGATGGAGAGCTGTAGAGGGGCGCGCAAACCTCCAGTTTCTGCCCTCCTGGTACCATCGGCATACGGCTGGGTTCACATATGCGTCGGAGGTATCTTTCAGCGTCTATAGCGCAGATACTGTTGGAGATTATGCAAAAAGTAGCGCAGCATGCAGCACTCTTTCGGTTTAAATGACAACTAATGCCACAGAAACCCTTGGGACTGCACTGTAGCCAATGGGGTCCATCAGTAACAGGTCCAGCACCACCTCCGCAAAGGAACCTCTATGGTAGATGTGAACCCATGCTGATGGAGCCAAAAGGGCAGACAATGGAGGTTTGCACACTTATCTGCTGCTCTCCTCTATCACCTGAATTGCCTTTGCTTCTAAATTACTGAAGACTCATTGGCTGAAAAGGCAAATTCAGGTGAGAGGCAGGAAGAAGAGGGGTGTGCAAACCTCCACTTTCTGCCCTCCCGGCTCCCTAGGTTCACATCTCCCTCTCTGCAGGTTCCTTTCCGCACAGATACTGTCAAATATAACAAAAAGTAGCTCAGCATGCAGCACTATTTTTCGGTTAAAATGACACTACACCCTACAGCAGAAACCTTACAGACCCAACTGTAATCAATGGAGTCCATTGGGTGGATGTCGCTTAACGAATCCAATGCCACCTCCAACGCAGATGTGAGTCAGGCCCAATACTGACAGCATATGGCTCCAAAGGCAGGGACTCGCAGAGAATATACATCAGTATACCTGTAACCTAAAGGCAATGCGATATTGTAAATGAGGCATAAAAGGCAAAATACAGCAGCGGAATCAAAAGCGCAAATGTAAAACGGTATGAAAAAAAAAGGTTAAAACGTCATCGATGATTGTCTATTCCTAAATTCTATGGTAATTTTGTAGAAAAGTTGTCATTCTGTGTTCAGTTCCAATAAAGCTGGTATAAGTCATCTTCACTGCCAGAAAAGAAAGGCTGCACAGCGTGTGGCTGAGGTATAGTGGTATCAAGTATTTGTCCAGTAAAGTTCATTGCACTGACACATCCAGCTACACCTTCTACTTGTAGAAAAAAAAAAAAATACACAAAAAATGTAAAATAAATAAAAAAAAAAAAAAAAAATCTACAAGAGCTTTAATAAAATATAAAAAGGTGACAAAATTCACAGATGGGATTGAACTGTTATTTCGATATGGCCTCTTTTCCCATGTACGTCCGTTATGATACAACTGTGGCAACAACTTTGAAGTTATTTCTAAGTCATTAGCAACATTAGTTTTTTGTATTTTTATTTTTTTTATTTTTTGTTAAATGCCGTGTTCACACGGCTTATTCACAACGGATTTGAGAGCCGGATTGCGCTCACAAGTCCAGCATGAATAAGGGGCGGGACGGGGGCGCCACTCCCCGGCCCCATAAACAATGCATTGTTTATGGCGCATATGCGCTGTAAATAATGTTCATGTCACTTTCTCCCCCCGCGGCGGATTCGCCGAGCGGGAAGGAGCGACGGAATCCACTGTTCTCTATGAGAGCAGTGGATTACCGTAATTACTCCAACGGATTGGCGCCGTACTGCAGCGCAAATCCGGCGCGGAGTACGGTGCCAATCCGCGGAGAAATAAGCCGTGTGAACGAGGCCAAAGGGATAGCCCCACTTCAGGAAATCCTCTTCTCTGGCCACTTGCAGCGATCTGGCCTCCTCATTTCCTTCTATGAGAGTTCAGAGTATAGCAGTGTGTATGCTCAGCTATACTCGGAACCCCCATAGAAGTGAAGAGTACAGCCAGGCGCACACACAATGTTATACTCGGAACCCCCATAGAAGTGAAGAAGGAGGGCGCTAGCACTGCCCTATTCATTCACATGCAGGGCCGGATCGCTACAAGCGACCAGAGAAGAGGATCTTCCAAAACGGCAGATCTACATCAAAGACATCTGCTATACCCTGCTATGGCCCGAAGGTGGTGCTCTTCCAACATTTAGCATCAGTAAATTCTACATAGAAAAAAAAAACAACTGTCTATAAGGGTAATAAAGGGATTCTAAGAGTACTTTTACATGGGTCAGATCCATTGCGGATTTTCCGCAGCAAATCCACAGAATAAAAGCTGCAGCATTTATGCAGTAAAAGGGCACCAATTAGTCTGGATTTTTAGCAAAGATTTTTACTCATTGACTTCAAAGGGAGAGGGACAAAAGTTCGCAACACAATATGTGCATAAATTTTAGTGTGGATTAGGGGAGGGTGGAGGAATCTATAGTAAAAGTTGCACCAATGAGCGACCTGTGTGAACATACCCTAAGGGCACAGTCTAGTTGGATTTTTGACACAGAACCCATGTTTGATTCAGTGTCAAAATTTACATCCTATTCATTGGAACAGGAAATCCATGTGCCATGATCCACGGGACAGTTGGCGCAGAAAAAGTCACGTCACTTCTCAGACATTAAATCTAAACGGACACGACTACTGCAAAAATAAATGCAGCAAAATCCATATCAACATCAGAGTCCACCTGGTGCAGATTTTAGATACAGGTTTCACGTCTGATTTTTCCACCAGGAAAATCTGAAGAGTAAACATACCCTTAGGAGGTGTTCTTACATGGCGAGAAATAGTAAGCATACGATGCAAAAAGCTGCCTCGCATTGAAAGTACACACAAGTACTTTCAACAACATTAATGAAGGCGTATTGCGGCGCATACCTGTGAGGCTATGTTCACACGGCTTATCCACGGTGTAATTGCAGGGATGGATTACGTCGTGTGCTGTGCAGCGGGGGTGGGGGGCCGGCACCTCGCTGGCCCCATAGACATACATTATCCACGGTGCGTATCCCGCCGTGATAATTGACATGTCACTTTCTCCTCGCTCGCTGTATTCCACGAGTGGGGAGAGGAGACAGAATCCATAGTTCTCTATGAGAACTGTGGATTACCGTAATGACTGGGACCGATTTCAGCCGTAATTCGTGCAGTACCAAAATAAGCCGTGTGAACATAGCCCCACGTCATGTGGGTTGTCTAACACTAAATTTAAAAAAAAAAAAAAAAAAAAAGGCCCGTTTTGTTCCAGAAACACCACCACTCGCATCAATTGACAGCGTCTGGTATGGCAGCTAAGCCCCGGTCAAGTAAATGGTGTCACATGTTACACTAGATACAGCAGGTAGACAAAAATGGCACCAATTCTTGAAGCAGCCATGTTTATCTGATTTTACACCACAGCGAGACTGCTTACACTTGTGAAGCTGCCTTACATATGGTTTTCAATGCATTGGAGCTAGGGATTGTCATAGTGGACACACCCTCTAAGGCAGGCATCGTCAAACTGTGGCCCTCCAGCTGTTGGGAAACTACAACTCCCATCATACATTTAAAGAATCTATAACAGTGGCAATGATGGGAGTTGGTTTCCCAACAGCTGGAGGGCCGCAGTTTGAGGATGGCTGCTAATTACAATGGGGGTCCATTCGGTTTCCATTGCGGTGTCATTTTAGCGGCAAAAAAATAGCGCTATATTTGCTGTCACTTGACGGAATCTGCGACAGAGGAATCCGAGCCCTTATTTGCTTTTTGATAAGACAGACTCAGTTTTATTTAGCAACAAAAACGATCAGGGTCTGAGCTACAAATACAAGACACTTTGGCTATGTTCACACGGGTTAAATTGGGGCGCACTTCGCGGCGTACTGCGCTCAAATACAATTGAAATGCGCCCCAGTTATTACGGTAATCCACAGTTCTCAGAGAACTATGGATTACACCTCCTGATAAGTGACATGTCAATTACTAGCGGCGAATACGCACCGCTAGCAATGAATGTCTATGGGGCCGACAGGCCCCGCAATTATGCCGTGTGAACTTAACCGTTCAGTAAAAATTTAACATTCACCATTAGGCCGGAGGTAAACTGCTTTGTGTACATTACACAATTACGGTTTGTAGTAGGTACACAGTGGTCAGGACATACATGGGAAAAGCCATTTCACCACAGAAACTGGTATCAACATCTATAAGACTTTGGCCAGTTAGTTTCACATTTGGAGACAGCCATCTCAGAAAGCAGCATTTCACCTTCTACATACAGGACCCAGGTCATGAGGCCCTGTGTTACAGATACGGACATGCGCTGCTGCTTTGTGCATCACTGAAGCGGTAACCGTTTTCCCTTTACTTAAATAACGGAATTTTTCTTCCTTTAAAAAAAAAAAAAAAAAAAAAAATGGTGCAAACACGGCGACGTCGAGATCGAAAACCCAAACTAAACCAGCAAAATCGGGAGAGGAGAGATGCACATTTGTCACCTATTGTCCTCACCCTCTGACACAGATACCTTACTTATTTTTTTCGTTAAGATGCAGAAAGTTAAGGGAACAACTTCAAGTATGAAAGCAAAAGAGGCTTAATAAAACCATTGGATATATTAAAAAAAGGCACATGTTTTAATGTTAAAAAAGAAAAAAAAAAATGGGGAAGTAAAAGTGATCCCGAAACTGGCACGAGCGACCACATAAGAGCTGTTCTCGTGGAGTGTGGTGGAGTCCCTGAAGGAAGCACTCACTTTCAAGCTTCGCTGTCAATGCTGGAGTAAACCGGGATTAAAGTTTGTGCTTCCGGAGGTACAATACAAGCTTCTGAAAGCTTCAGGACTGCGAGGAAAGTCTTACGAATATCTCCAGATGGCAACAGTGGCAGTGAGAACACCGGCTAGGAAGACCCCGACGGTTTGCCAGGTGGGTGTGCCAAAGTAAGACAGGAGCCCCTCCTGTGAAAAGAGGAAAAAAAATAGATTCATTTAGATGACAGAAGTAGCTGGAAACAGATGTACCCTGTTTCCCCGAAAATAAGACATGGTGCATTTTTAGTTATGAAATTCAGTTTGGCTGCTTCTGCTGATGTTTGTGATGAAATCACTGCAGTATATTAATCCATGTTGATGTTTGTTCAACAATAAATGTGAATTATTGTTCATAGAAAAAAAAAAACATCCCCTAAAAAGAAGTCGTAGCTCGTCTTTAGGAGCAAAAATTCATATAAACAGGGATAACAGGGTAGCAAACGTTACGCTGACAGTTTCAGTGACACGCTCTCCGCTTTAAAGTTTGCACAGTCTGTAGGTTCGTTTTCAAATGTGAAATATTTTCCATTGACTACAAAGTAAAATCCGCATCATCGTTCAGACATCGATTTTACGAGAGAATTTTTTTGGCACCGACCATGATAAATCATAGGAGGCAGAAATCAGGGTGAATGCCGATACACGAAAAATAAAGAGATAAAACACAGAGGAGCTGAGCTCTGTGATATATAGGGTTATATGATAGAGGGAGAGAAGCCGAGCTCTGTGATATATAGGGTTATATGATAGGGGGAGAGAAGCTGAGCTCTGTGATATATAGGGTTATATGATAGGGGGAGAGAAGCTGAGCTCTGTGATATATAGGGTTATATGGTAGGAGAGAGAAGCTGAGCTCTGTGATATAGGATATGTAGGAGAGAGAAGCTGAGCTCTTGAATATAGGGATATGGTAGAGAGAAGCTGAGCTCTGTGATCTATAAGGTTATATGGGTCGGAGCAAGATTTCTGAGTAAAAAGCAGAGAAAATACTGACCGGGCTCCCCAAGAGATAGCGTAAGCCCTACTGACCCCGCCCACATACAGTGATTGACAGCTTTCTCTTTATCATTGTGTGTACAGAGCAAACTATCAATCATCATGTCAGTGAGGTCAGCAGTACCTTCAGTTTCTCTTAAGATTTTCTCTACTTTTTACTCATAACCACAGAGCTCAGCTTTTCTCTGTCACATCCTGCTCTCAAAATAGGTCAGCATACAACCTCTGACAGGATACTTAAAGGGGTATACAAGCAAAAGATTTATCGGTGCTGAAAAAGCGTTGTTTCCTTGCTGAAAACTCCACCTTGCCAGCGTCGAATTTCAGTGAGTAAACAACCCGGACTGCACTTTATCATCAGCGCATAGCACGCGTCAGAAAACTGACATGTCAATCTGACGGCGCCAATAATAGTCGTGTAAAATCAGATGATGGCGATTGTACATAAGGTACAGTGTAAACCACTTTACACTCCGTTTGAACACTCATTCTGTATATGAGATCTGCGCATAGAATCAGCGCCCACACCTGTTGTGTAAACTCCTCCGTCTCTCTCATGCCTATTGAAACCTAAAAACCTTTCAGCATGCTCATTACAAAGACACACTGAAATAAGATAAACCAGACTCACCCAGCCTCCTTGATCCCGTATCCACTGGACAACATGTTCCCTAAGGTAATCCATTGTCCAGTCTATGATTGTGCGAATCATTTGTGGGACATGCGAACACAGAGCCTAAAACGAGATTGGCAGCCATCAGATAGGTCATAACATCTAAAAAACACACAGTAGTAGGCAAAAACAAAGGTAATGGATCCAGTGGTGACGGTAAAACCAAAGTCTTCTTTATCAACACATGTATGGGAGGGTACAGTTAGGGTATAGACATCGACGCGTTTCGGGCGTAAACAGGCGCCCTTGCTCACGATATGCACTCAAACAAATGACTGACTTAAATAGTAAAAAGGGGATGGGCTTGACAGGACATCACTTCCCATCGTTTCCCCGTTTCTTGGAGTAACTTGTAACCAGAGATCATTATATCGCAAATTGTAATGGAGAAATGAAAGTGCTAAACTTAAAAACTGCTTATTACTGCTTACTGGTTGTAAGAGATGCAATGTAATATAAAAATATATTAGATCTTACAGCTGAAGGTTTAATAAATGTACGCCAGATCATTGCGGCAGTTCATACCTTCAGGTATGCGTGTTCCTAAATCATATATCCAAGCTGCCTCCCGTATTCTTAGGTGATGTTGGCGATCCCCTCCTCCTCTGGGGGATTTTACTCGTTCGATACTGTAACATTTAGGCCATGTTCACACGGCTTAACTGCGGGACGTAATTATGCCCCGCAATTACGCCGTGTGGACGGGGGCGGCACTTCGCCGGCCCATAGACAATCACTGCTAGCGGCGCGTATACGCCGCGAGAAAGTGACATGTCAATTATCTCCCCGCCCGGCGGCTTCGCCGGGCGGGGAGAGGAGACGTAATCCATAGTTCTCTATGAGAACTGTGAATTACCGTAATGAATGGGCCGTATTTCGGTCCGTAATTGCCGCACTTCGGCGCGTAATTACGGACCGAAATACGGCCCATTTTAAGCCGTGTGAACATGGCCTTAAAGCCATCAACGGAACCTGAATGTATTTCAACAAAGTGTTTCACTGCACCCGAATGTGATGAGTAGCTATGTTTTATATGTGTGAGATGTTCCGATATACGCATTTTCATTTTACGTATTGTACTGCCAACATATAGTTTTTTGCAGCTAGTGCATTCAATGATATATTTTAAAGGTCCTTCCATTTCCCATATCATTGAATGCATCTCTTTTATGTGTGTATTTGCATACATTGCATCTCTTTTTCCCACATGGGAAAAAGCCTTTCAAATTGAGTCAGGTATCAGTAAGTGGTTCACTTGAAAAATAACTTGGTGAAATTATTGATTCTACTGTTTTATTTCTTTTTGCCACAAAACTGACTCCTTCATCTATAATTTTCGCTGTAACAGAGTCCTGTCTTAGAATTCCAATGTTCTTATAAAAAATATTTTTTATTTTGTTAAATTCTTCACTATACTTCATAGTGCACACTATTTTGCCTAGTTCTTTCCTTTCTTTATTTTTTGTTTTATTAAGTAGATCCCTTTGTATTTTCTTTTTTGCTATGTCTAGATGTTTTTTACTAGAGCCTCTCATTTTGTTTAGTGGGGGCTACGGCCTTACCATCATTGGCCAATCTTTTCATGGCGTGGTGGGAGCAGGAAAGTATTTATGGTGTCAACAATATCTTTTCTGAGTCGATAGTCTGGTATGGGCGCTACATAGATGACCACCTCATAGTTTGGGGGGGGGGGGGTGATGTGGCATCCATACCAGACTTTGTGACTTACCTTAATAATAATACCATCAATTTCAAATTTACATTTTCGGTAGAAAAGGAGATTTCCTTTTTGGACATTTCATTAATGGGGAACTATGCAAAAGAGAAGGTATATACCACACTGTACAGAAAACCCACAAGTGGAAATACCATACTGAGGGCCAATAGTTGTCTCCCAAAACATACCATCAATGCAATACCCACAGGGGAATACTATAGAGCCCGAAGAGCTTGCACACGTCAAACGGATTACAACAGGGAAATTAAAATAATAGATAAAAGACTCAAAATGAGAGGCTAATCTGAAACCAGACAAAGTGGCCACTACACTGTGACCAGAGTGCAACTGTTTCGTAGAAGGGATGTCTGGATGGAGTGAACCATGCTCCTTCTTAGACTTCTACGGATAAACGTGTGATCACTGGGGTCTCACAGCCACCCTCAACTCATTTCCTGCATAGAACTATGTCCATAGAAAGAGCAGTCATGTAATAAAGATGAGGCTAGTCTGTCAGAGAGAGAGAGCTGCAACAGAGTAAGGCTATGTTCACACGGGGTAATTGTGAGGCATACAGTAAGCCCTGCAATTACGCCGGGTGTTCGGGAGTCGCACTGATACACGCGTACTCCCCCGCCGTTCCCATAGACATTCATTACCTGCAACATTTATTCGCCGCAAGTAATTGAGGTCACTTATCTCCCCGCATGTACAATACGATCGTATTGCGAGAGCGGGGCGAGGAGGCGTAAGCCATAGTTCTCTATAAGAGCTATGGATTACTGTAATTTCGGCACGCATCTCACCCGTATTAGAGCGCAAATACGACGCAAAATGTGCGCCGAAATTAACCCGTGTGAACATAGCCTAAAGGACCCCACTCAGACATCTCCACATCATTTTAAAACCGAATGCCTACTTTCACTCAGTAGCAGATAAAGGAATTGTTGTATGTGCAGTCCCCTCATGCACGAGTAGATAACCCAACATTCGTGATCACATGAACATGCAAATCTCACCTTAAGAACGAGCTTGCAGGCAAAATAGAACAGGGCTACCACCCGTCCCCAGTTGAAGTTACCGTCTGCAAACATTTCAGTAGCCACTTGGAAGAAGACCTCCTTGGGAGGGTTTCCCCGGACCTGGTCGATCATCCTGCCAGAGAGCAGCAGATAGAAGGAGGTCAGGTACACAATGCAGAAATCAGCCATGTGAAGGGCTTGCCCACACGACAAGTATTTCAGGTCAGAATCCACGCAGATTCTGATTTGAAACGCCAGTCAAAAGTAAAATCATCATCCCCATTGACCTCAATATAAAATAAGAGTCACCGATCAAACAATTCGGATTTTCTCAGTCGTTTTTTTATAGAAAAAAAAAAATAGACAGGACATGTTTTTTCTTCCACCGGATTCGAAGTAAAAAACCGCGACCAGAACATTTGTATGTTGGATTTGCATCCCAAGGGCTGTCTGAATAGTAAGCCTGCTTTCTGGGCGCATCGGGTGTTGCTCTGACAGCAACCTGCATCACAGTAACACAGTAATGTATTAATATACATGATTATGCTAAGGGTGAAAATAATTATCCTTTGATGGTATTAAAAAATAAAAGTGCTTTGAGACCGGCAGATTTGTTCTTCTAAGCTGTTCCTAACACTATGCTCTAGCCAAACACGTATTATATATTTGCGAGGCCATTAATTGCACCAATGAGTATAGTGACATACAAATCTTTAATAGGATAATGTTTAATGCTCTTGAGTTGCTGTTAAAGTTATTGAATTGATTACTATATAATTCCTTATTTTGACGAATGATATCGTAACATCTGTATTGTACGATTTGTTTTTTGTGAAAATCTTTAATAAAAACACAGTTAAACAAAAAAAAAAAGTGTGGAAAAAAAACAAAGATAGACTGCATACAGTACACACAAAAAAAACCTACACATTAGGTATCCACAAGAAAGTAGTAATCTGCAGAATTATTCTAACAGGTTACTTAGTGTGAAATGTGAATGGTGTAAAAAAAATACATTAAAAAAATTGCAGAAAACTTGTGTACACAGTAATTTACATGTATATTCAAACTACGCCCCCTAAAAAATAGAACTTCTTCCTCACTGGGGAAAAAAAAAAAAAAAAAAAAGTTATGACTATTGAAACGCAAGGAGGCAAAAAGTCAGGCCCGGTGCTTGAGGGTTTAAAGGATTGTTTTTTTTGTTTTTTTTTAAAAAAAAAAGGTTAGAAAAAAAAAACTCTCTACCCCCACCATCAGTATCCCCCTGGTCCATGCTGCATCCAGCTCCCACAAACTCTGCAAAAAACGGGCCCCACAAATAGAATACAACGGCTCCATTATTCAACGCACACAGTAACCGCCGTAAATAATTGTTATGTAACTTTCTCCCCGCTCGGCGTATTCACCGAGCGGGGAGGAGAGACGGAATCCATAGTTCTCTATGAGAACTGTGGATTACCGTAATGACTGGGACGGATTCCAGCTGTATTGCAGCGCAAATACGGCGCGCAGTACGGCTGAAATCCGTGCACAAATCAGCCATGTGAACGAGGCCTTATAGCGTCACCCGAAGATCCAGCTCCGTACCTCTGCAGCTCCATGTTCCCATCCAACTCGTCTCCGATCTTCCGGAGGCACTCGCACAGCTTTTTTGTGGAAGGATTCACCTGCAGCTGTTCCGGTCCACCCAGCTCTGGAACGCCTGCAGTATCCGGAACCGAACTGCGCTGCACACGGTCCACGATGAACCTGGGGAGGGAGAGGACATTCCACATAAACCTTGGACGAAACGCTCCCAAGAGCTGTGCACGGAAGTGGAAGAGTGCTTTATAAACAGACGGAGGAGGGACGAGCGCAACGGTGGCATGCGATTACCCCCGCAGCACTACTCACCCCCGCAGCAGTAAGTTGCCAGTCTGCATGATCTGTTCAGTTGATACGCCTGCAATGAAAAAATAAAAAGATTAAGGCAAAGTAGTATTAAAGGGGTAAAAGCAGGAAAAAAATTAACCGCCTTTCATCAGTCATGTGATGCTGCAGCTAAACAATAGAGACCACCGAGGCCTGCGATCGGCTGCAGCGTCACATGACAGATGAACAGGACAGGAGAGCATCAGTGCACTGGAAAGGAGCAGGCTTCGAATGCGAGTGATTTTGTGACAGGCTGCGGCACAGGCACTAGGTGTAGTCAGGTAAGGTTTATAAGTACAGATGGGTAGTAATAGGGGCTTTTGTCCCATGCACAGCCACTCAGCAGTCTGTACATTAGTGAAGGACATGGCAGCTCATCTCACGACATTACATGGCAATCAAGTCATACTAAATTGTAGAGTTGTGCTTAAGGGTATGTTCACACGGCGTCTTTCATACGCCCCAAAATATGGACTGTAACCACGGTAATCATAGCCCTCACAAAGAGCTAGCTTTAATCCCAGTCTTCCCAAATGCGTACTTTGCGCTGGGTGGTAGAAGTGACATGGGAGTGAATGGGAGCCCCCCACCCAGCGTTTTAGAAGTACGTGCTGGGCAGCGGCAAGACACCGAGACACCGTGGGAACATAGCCTAACTATGAGCAGAACATCAGAAGTGGACAACCACAATAAAGACATAGGGCCTTATGTATGAAAACGGTCTAGCAGCAAGACTGTCTTTGGTTGCAATGAGCAACAGTCTTACTGCTGGAAAGTTTTCATACATAAGGCCAATAGGTTCTCCCCACTGTGGTCGTAGAGTCATCAGAGAACCCTACTGCTCTATATGACAGAGAAGTTACAACCTGCACGTTATGGTCACGTGCAAACTGCACTAAAAGAATTAACATGCTGCACATCCTGCTGTATCTACTGCAATGCATTAGACAGGTTCTCCTCTCTTCCATAAATATGGGGGGTTTGGTGCCGAGTGGTTGTTTGACCTCTTTGTGTATGTACTGTACTAGGGATATGTCATGAACGTGTAACCTCATGGGCGTCACTAATGTACACTAGTCTTTATGACTCTCTATGAATTTAGCACAGCACTGTCCGCTTTGTCTTAGTCCCTCTTCCTCCTCTCATGTCCCCCCTTTGGTGCTCTGTGCTCAGTAATCTCCCCGATGGAGACCATTTCTCAGATTTATACTGAGGGGCCTGAAAAGCCAGAAAAATCTACTGCTGGGACTTTGCACCGAGAGAGCGGAAGATGCCATCGGGCGTCACTTCTGGGTGACGAGCTCCTGCTATCTGAGGACAAGAAGCAACAACACCCGGCAGCCGGTGGCCGCTCGCTCACATTTCCTGGTATGAGTCACCTTCCCCATCTCTGTATGTTGACGTATAGACCTCTCGTCTCCAGGACCACAGACTGTTACTCAGTTCTACCTGGATCTGACCGGCTTCCAACAACACCGAGCTCGTGTTACAAAAGCCAGCAAGACCCAGGAGGCTTCTGAGGGAGGGTTTTCCCCATTTTAGGTCTTTAGACAAAGGAGGCTGGAGGTGGTCAATGGACTCCCCCCAACCATGGAATAACCGTGCTCCTTCAGGGATGGCCTGGAGGGTCCAGACTCTGCTACACATTGTGAGGGGCAGGCACGATAGTCAACATGGTGCCAAGCCCCATAGGAGGGAAACCAGCAGTGAAATGGGTTAGTGGAGCAGCTGTTGTGGAATGTTGGGAGTTGTAGTATTACACCATCTGGTCAGCCTCGGGTTTGGGTATACACGCAAGTTATAATACCTAAAAATTGGAAACCTCCATTAAAGGGCTGTTCCCACCATCGCCTTTGATAATATATTAGTCCCCTTTGACTGTTTAGTGCTTGTAGGGTGCTGCTGATATTGTGTTTGCATTGCTTTTGGCTGCCTCACCAGTGGGCACCTATAGACTGATTGTTCAAAATGGATGTGCTGAGCATATTTTGTTTTTAGACTGTCCGCACGCATCTTGGTTTTTGAACTCCCCTCCATCTGCACAGGTTTCTTACTCCAGATCAGGTTATAACTGGAATGTTCTTTCCCTCAAATGTGGAGGTCTGAACAGACACCAAGAGAGGTAACACATAGAGTAGGTTCCCATCTGGATTGAGGTCACCAAGAACCTCAAAATGTTCAGGTATTATAAAGTAGCAGAAATGCTTTTCCAAAAAATTCCTATGCCCCTTTGACTGTTTTTAGTGCCTGTAGAGTGCTGCGGATACTGTGTTGTGTTTGTATCAGTAGGATATTCAGTCCAAGTCTGGTAGATCCCAGAGCGGCAGCCGCGCCTATCCCAGGAACCGCCTCTCCCGTTCCGAGCCATCACATTTTTGAAGAGCCACTCCAGCTTCCACACAACCCTCCACTCTGTTCAGGGGAGCGGCGAGTTCGGCTTTACTCAGAACTCCCATAGGACAGAATGGAGAGTGTGTGCAAGTGGGACCGGCTCTCCATTCTGAGAAGACACCTTCACAAGTCCATTTCCGAGATAAATGTGGGGCCGGCATCTATCCCACTTTGATGGCAATACCTTATACATATGCCACCAGAGTCTATGGTGGGAATACCTTTAAAGGAAAGCTAAACTATTTCCTGGTGGCACGCGCCTTCCCTGGAGGACTCAGTAGTGTAGGTTCCCTCGCTTGTGTGTCCTGCAGGAAAGGCGTAAACCCCTGGGACATAGAGCAACGCAGCCACATAGGACTATGTTGGCTCTATCAATCTCTATGGGGTCTGCTTTTTTCCACAGTACTCTGATGGATATCTGGAACAGTCACTCATGTGGTGGGGAATGGTGTGGAAACATAACTCACATTGAACTATGTTAAAGGGGATTTATCACTTCATCAGTTCGCGTGTTGTCTTGTAGCTTCAGTTTCTCAGCGCTTCAAATCCAGGGGCGTTTCTTCCCCTCCCAGCTGGTTGTTTCTTAACTGAAAGGGGATGACATCATCCCCCCCCTTCACTGTTCATGCTTGCTCCCGAGTCAGTGTGCTCCCCCTCTCTCTGTCTGAGTCCACATGTCACTGTGTTGTTCCTTTCCCTATGCAGTCTTATTTTGTAAGAGCTGTATGTTTACATAGCACAGCCCTGCATTCAGTCTTCTATGAACTCAGAGCACTGATCTCTTCTATTCTCACAGCTGGAGGTTTGTTACAGTTGTATCCAGTCTTCTATGAACTCATCCAGAGCAGAACAGATCTTAGGCACCGAGGCACAATTCTGCTGTTTTCTGATTGTAGAAGCAGCTGCAGTGTTACTGTGCAGCTGCTGGCTGTGCAGAGTGAAATGTTGCCGGCCCCTTATTCTGAGTGAGAGGCAGGAATGCGCGCTCCCGTGAATACGACCAGGGGCCGAACAGAATGTAAATTAGTAGAGCCGTCAGCCAATGAGATGAAAGGAGGTGGAATCCGACCAGCACTGGGGAACAGTGTTTACACAAAACAAAGATAAGGGAGACTGTGAAAACAAGACAGCTTTGCTAATGACATCCAATTGCAGAGTTGCTTGTTTTCACTGTCCCCTTATTCTGAAGACCATTTAATGTAATGATACAACCCCTTTAAGCTCTATGGGCCCGTCACCGCGATAGATACCCTAAACGCAGCCACTAAAATGGGACAAACCCCAGGCAGAATTCCATCACTTCAGTGGTTTCCCAGCTAAAGGTGGAGAAGATGGAGCTGTCTGTCCAGCCAGACCTCTACTGGTATCTTCTGAAGGTCTCCCACACACTCGGCAAGTGTTTCTTTCTCCAGTTTGTGGTTTAGCTTTTAAGTGTCATATCTGAGACTCATATGCAGCCCGGACTGAAAAGCCAGAAACACAGATCTGAACTTCCCGTGTGGTATCTGCCAAGTATAAAACTCAGATCAGGTTTCAATGACATTCAGTTACGTAACACTTAATAAGTGCAGAGAACGAGAAACATCTTGGCTACGGCTCATGAAGGGCGACGTAATTTAGTTTACGGCAACACCCCTGGAGAGGAGCTGCCATCTTGAAACACTGATTTCCTGTAATACATCTAAAAATTCCTCAAGTATTGATCAATAGTCAGTGCATTCCCCAAAGCTCTACAGCCAGCGCCCCGGCAGGTTCAGCAGCTGGTCCCCAAAGCATAACAGCCAGCGCCCCGTCAGGTTCAGCAGCTGCTCGCCAAAGCTCTACAGCCAGCGCCCCGGCAGGTTCAGCAGCTGCCCCCAAAGCCTCTACACGCCAGCGCCCCGGCAGGTTCAAATCAGCTGCTCCCCAAAGCTCTAACAGCCACGCGCCCCGGAAGTTTCAGCAGCGCCACCCCAAAGCACCACAGCCAGCGCCCCGCCAAGTTCAGCAGCTGCTCCCCAAAGCATCACAGCCAGCGCCCCGTCAGGTTCAGCAGCTGGTCCCCAAAGCTCGACAGCCAGCGCCCCGGCAGGTTCAGCAGCTGCTCCCCAAAGCATCACAGCCAGCGCCCCGGCAGGTTCAGCAGCTGCTCCCCAAAGCATCACAGCCAGCGCCCCGGCAGGTTCAGCAGCTGCTCCCCAAAGCATCACAGCCAGCGCCCCGTGAGGTTCAGCAGCTGGTCCCCAAAGCTCTACAGCCAGCGCCCCGGCAGGTTCAGCAGCTGCTCCCCAAAGCATCACAGCCAGCGCCCCGGCAGGTTCAGCAGCTGCTCCCCAAAGCATCACAGCCAGCGCCCCGGCAGGTTCAGCAGCTGGCTCCCCAAAGCATCACAGCCAGCGCCCCGGCAGGTTCAGCAGCTGCTCCCGAAAGCTCTACAGCCAGCGCCCCGGCAGGTTCAGCAGCTGCTCCCCAAAGCATCACAGCCAGCGCCCCGGCAGGTTCAGCAGCTGCTCCCCAAAGCTCTACAGCCAGCGCCCCGGCAGGTTCAGCAGCTGCTCCCCAAAGCATCACAGCCAGAGCCCCGGCAGGTTCAGCAGCTGCTCCCCAAAGCATCACAGCCAGCGCCCCGGCAGGTTCAGCAGCTGCTCCCCAAAGCTCTACAGCCAGCGCCCCGGCAGGTTCAGCAGCTGCTCCCCAAAGCTCTACAGCCAGCGCCCCGGCAGGTTTCAGCAGCTGCTCCCCAAAGCATCACAGCCAGCGCCCCGGCAGGTTCAGCAGCTGCTCCCCAAAGCTCTACAGCCAGCGCCCCGGCAGGTTCAGCAGCTGCTCCCCAAAGCTCTACAGCCAGCGCCCCGGCAGGTTCAGCAGCTGCTCCCCAAAGCTCCACAGCCAGCGCCCCGGCAGGTTCAGCAGCTGCTCCCCAAAGCATCACAGCCAGCGCCCCGGCAGGTTCAGCAGCTGCTCCCCAAAGCTCTACAGCCAGCGCCCCGGCAGGTTCAGCAGCTGCTCCCCAAAGCTCCACAGCCAGCGCCCCGGCAGGTTCAGCAGCTGCTCCCCAAAGCTCTACAGCCAGCGCCCCGGCAGGTTCAGCAGCTGCTCCCCAAAGCATCACAGCCAGCGCCCCGGCGGGTTCAGCAGCTGCTCCCCAAAGCATCACAGCCAGGCCCCGGCAGGTTCAGCAGCTGCTCCCCAAAGCATCACAGCCAGCACCCCGGCAGGTTCAGCAGCTGCTCCCCAAAGCTCTACAGCCAGCGCCCCGGCAGGTTCAGCAGCTGCTCCCCAAAGCTCTACAGCCAGCACCCCGGCAGGTTCAGCAGCTGCTCCCCAAAGCTCTACAGCCAGCGCCCCGGCAGGTTCAGCAGCTGGTCCCCAAAGCATCACAGCCAGCGCCCCGGCAGGTTCAGCAGCTGGTCCCCAAAGCATCACAGCCAGCGCCCCGGCAGGTTCAGCAGCTGCTCCCCAAAGCTCCACACCCAGCGCCCCGGCAGGTTCAGCAGATGCTCCCCAAAGCTCTACAGCCAGCGCCCCGGCAGGTTCAGCAGCTGCTCCCCAAAGCATCACAGCCAGCGCCCCGGCAGGTTCAGCAGCTGCTCCCCAAAGCATCACAGCCAGCGCCCCGGCAGGTTCAGCAGCTGCTCCCCAAAGCATCACAGCCAGCGCCCCGGCAGGTTCAGCAGCTGCTCCCCAAAGCTCTACAGCCAGCGCCCCGGCAGGTTCAGTAATGGGTAGAGATAGAATAGACCCCCAGTTCTATTTGTCAGAGGGGCTCTATTACATCTCTAATCATTGTTGATGGTCCATTGGTGGAGCCCATGAGGGGCTGTAACAATGGACCATTATCATTGCAGAGATGTAATAAAGCCCCCCCCCCCCTGTTTGCCATAGGGGCTGTACCAATAGGGCCATCTTTAAAGAAAAGAGATGTAATAGAAACCTCCAAACTATTTGCCACAGGGGCTCAACCAAAGGACCATCATCAATGCATAGAGATCTAATAGAGACCCCCAACTATTTGTCAGAACAGCTCTACAAAAGGACCATTACCTATGCAGAGGTGTATTAAAGCCCCCTCCCCCCCAATTCTATTTGGCCTAGGGAATCAACCACCGTCAATGCATAGTTAAAACAGAGGCCTTCTGGCAAATTGAGTTGGGAGGCTACATCAACAATGCAAAGGGCCACGAATCTCTCATAAGCAGGAGCGATGTAGAAAACAGCTGCGGACGACCCGAGGGCGAATCTAATAATATTACAGAGAGGAATTCACAGTTATGCAAACCCTGGTGATGGTGATCAAAGTGACGCTGCACATCCCCAGCGAGCTGCACGACCGGTTCTACTGTCAGTCTGTGCGGCATCACATACAAACGATTTCAGATAATCGCCTCATGATCCCTCCCCTCCCATTTATTTTTTAGCTCTTAATGCAAAGTAATGAGTGCAACTAAACAGCCCGATCTCCTCTGTGCCCCCTGTGCGGCTCCATGCCCGCTGTGCGGCTCCATGCCCGCTATGGGTTTTCTGTTATCAGCCATACCAGGCTCGTGTAATGAAGTAGGACAAACTAACCCCATTAATGAGCATACTCCGTGAACCAGGAGCCCGATTTTGGTCGAATTAGAAAATCTGTTTCCGCTCCGAAGAGGCTTCTCGCCAAAGATGGGAGAGGATGTAGCAGGAAGACGCTCTGCAGCACAAGACCAGCTTAAGAAGAAAGTGGTACGATGAAGCATGCTGTATATAGAGAGCAGACCAGCAAACAAGTCACTGAACCCACCGACTGCATAAAGAGGAAGACGACCGCACGCCCAGGACACGGCAAGACAGAGGATGTCTAACATCAGTAGAGGTAAAAGACGCTGTATTTGAGATCATATACTATCAAATATATATATATATATATATATATTTTATATAATATATATATATATATATATATTATAATATAATATATATATATATATATATAAGCTACTCCTCTCTATATTTCACTATGGGCCAAGAGCGCGGCCTTCAGAGCCTTTGCTGCAGATCCCATCCAAATTAAAGGACACCACAACAGAAATGCAATAGACCCCGTTGCAGTCAATGGAGTCTGTCAGGCGGTGTTGGTGTTGTCATTTAATAGAACCGGCGCCACCTTCGGCACAGATGTGAACCTCGTCCGAGGGCGTTTACGCCCCCATGTCTGAGACAGGGCTGTGGAGTCGGCAAGCCAAAGCCCCGACTCCTCAATTTCCCAAACCTCCGACTCCCTCATACACGGCGCATGTTTAAGTGATAACCTTACTGTAGTAAAATAGTAACATCAGGCTTTTTATCGCCTTATGATACAATAAACAAGCTATTTAGGTAGAACAGACACTGACAAGCAAAAGGGTAACAATGTTTTGATCTTTTGAACACTTGTGGGTAGAGATGAAGAAAAATCTCTATTTGTATCCAAGTCCAGTCTCCATCAACACTGGGAACGTGTAGAAGAGACCTGGGATCAGATTTTGGTCAAGATGTGCTTGAATCTTATCCAGAGCCCAGAGGGATTCGGGCAGAGCTGAAAGCCAAAGAGGGAGTCATCAAATACTAACAAAATAATAACAATAAACATTTTAATTTTTAGGAGCAAAACAGTAACAATGCAGTTACAGGAAAGAATCTGCAGAACTAAGCAGATGCTAAATACTTGCAAGTCACATTTATGTATAAGATCGGTAAGATGACTGTATATAAAATTACAGAAGCCTCATGTGCAAAGCTGTAGTGCAAAGCTGGAGACCACCTGAGTGAAACCCTTTGCCCATTAGAGTTAAAGGGGGAAGTCCACCTCATAAGATTATCAAAGCAGCAGCTCTCCTTCCTCCAGTCGTCACCGCTGATTGGCTGCAGCGCTCACCTGTCTCTGAGTGATGTCCCTGTTTGGAAGTGACAGAATGCAACACAAGAAAGAGAGAGAAGCTTTGCTGGAACCAGGAGAAAGGGAGTATTTTACTGGGGCCCCAGAAGCTGCTGCTTTGATTTTCTTACAAGGTGGACAATCCCTTTAATTAAAAAGTCTGCTTTTATTAATTGCACTGTGCGTTTTTTGTGTGTTAAAAAAATGCAATGTGGGAACCCAGCCTAAAAGGAGCATCGATGCCGCCCAAGTGAAAGGTCACCTAATCCTCTGTTGATTCCACATACAAGATGCGATCAGTCGACAAATAAGTACTTGCTTCTATGTAGGCCTTAAAACGGGGCAACTATCAGAAACAGACAGTCCTACAAACACTTGTTCCTGTGATAAGAAGCTCATGTAACCATAATAGTTTGTGAGGCCTAAAAAAGACAAACGTCCACCCAGTTCAACCTAATGTGCTAAAGTGTTGATCCAGAAGATAAAAAAAAAAAAACCTCCATGAGGTAGAAGCCAATTGTCCTCATATTAGGGAAAAAATTCCTTCTTGACTCCGATCTGGCAATCGGAATAATCCATGGATCAGCTACCCCACTCCAGAATCCTGGTCACATCTAGAAATGTATCCAGACCCTTCTCCAGAATCCCGGTCACTATAACTTGTTCTATTATTACATCTAGAAATATATCCAGACCCTTCTCCAGAATCCTGGTCACTATAACTTGTTATATTATTACATCTAGAAATATATCCAGACCCTTCTCCAGAATCCTGGTCACTATAACTTGTTATATTATTACATCTAGAAATGTATCCAGACCCTTCTCCAGAATCCTGGTCACTATAACTTGTTATATTATTACATCTAGAAATATATCCAGACGCTTCTCCAGAATCCCGGTCACTATAACTTGTTATATTATTACATCTAGAAATGTATCCAGACGCTTCTCCAGAATCCCGGTCACTATAACTTGTTATATTATTACATCTAGAAATGTATCCAGACCCTTCTCCAGAATCCCGGTCACTATAACTTGTTATATTATTACATCTAGAAATGTATCCAGACCCTTCTCCAGAATCCTGGTCAGTATAACCTGTTATATTATTACATCTAGAAATGTATCCAGACCCTTCTCCAGAATCCTGGTCACTACAACTTGTTATATTATTACATCTAGAAATGTATCCAGACCCTTCTCCAGAATCCTGGTCACTGTAACTTGTTATATTATTACACTAGAAATGTATCCAGACCCTTTTTCAAACGTGTTCATTCTTCTTTTCGGGCAGAAAATTAACATGTTAATGTGAAGGAGGAGGGCTTCTCTCTGCAAACCGCGGTGAAAAGCCGTCCCCCGGCGGCCATGTACACGGCCCGAAAGTGCAAATAGCAGTTGGTATTTCTGACCGGTATTTGCACTGTGCCGTGTGAACGGCCCCCAATCGTGCTGCAATATGCCCGAATTACGCCCCGCAAATACAGCTCCTCATGGCTCTCATTGAGACCTATGCTCACCTGCCATCTTCGCTGGGAGAAAGAAGCGATCTGTCCCTTCTTCCCGGCATTTACGCGCTGGGGAAAGTGAATGTCAGTGGGAGCAGTTCAGGAGTAAGCGCTGGCCAGCACATCTCCTGAAGCAGCAGGTGTATAGCGGTGCGCACAGTATGTGCCACAAGACGCCGTGTGAACAGTCCCTAACTTGCAGGCCCCGGAAAAGTAGACAATCCCTTTTAACGGGCGTTTCCATCTCACACACTGATGGCAGGTTAATAGGATAGGAGTGGGAGCTGCACCTATCTCAGGAACAGGACTCCAAAAGTCTCCCTTGAGAATGGAGAGCAGCCTGTGCTTGCTGTGGGAGTTCTGAACACAGCCGAGCCCACCGCTCACCCCCTGTCCATTCTGAATGGAGACTCTTCTTGAGATGGGTGCGGAGCCAACCTCTGGGACCTATCCCGCATTGATGGCATATCCTAATAGTATGTCATCATTGAGCGAGAGGGGAACACCCCTTTAATTAAAAAACTACTGCTGACCCCTGAACGCTAAGGGCATGTTCACACTGCTAATTTGGATGCTGTATTCGGAGCAGTTTTCGGAGCGTTTCCACACCCTAAACAGCATCAAAAAAGCCTCCAAAATGCCCCCAGATAATTCTCATTGATTCCTATGTAAAACAGCTTTGTTGTTCACATGACGAGGTTTTCACATGCGCTTTAGACTGTTTTGGGAGCTGAAAAAGGGGAGTCATGTCAATTGCTGAAGTGTTTTCAGCGCTGAAAACCCCCAAAGGAATCAATGGAGAATTTCAAAACCTCTGCACGTTTTTAGAGGCGTTTCTTGGCGTGGTTTTTGACGCTTTTTTCGGCGTAGTTTTTGTCCAGACTGCCAACACTGGTTGCTATAGCGACAGCCCTGTTCGATCTGTCCTGATAGGCTGCCAGCACTGGTTGCTATAGCGACAGCCCTGCTCGATCTGTCCTGATAGGCTGCCAGCACTGGTTGCTATAGCGACAGCCCTGCTCGATCTGTCCTGATAGGCTGCCAGCACTGGTTGCTATAGCGACAGCCCTGCTCGATCTGTCCTGATAGGCTGCCAGCACTGGTTGCTATAGCGACAGCCCTGCTCGATCTGTCCTGATAGGCTGCCAGGACTGGTTGTTTAAAAGCGACAGCCCTGCTCGTTCTGTCCTGATAGGCTGCCAGCACTGGTTGCTATAGCTACAGCCCTGTTCGATCTGTCCTGATAGGCTGCCAGCACTGGTTGCTATAGCTACAGCCCTGTTCGATCTGTCCTGATAGGCTGCCAGCACTGGTTGCTATAGCTACAGCCCTGTTCGATCTGTCCTGATAGGCTGCCAGCACTGGTTGCTATATCTACAAACCTGGTGTCTTCAGCAGCTTGTCACTGTAGCCCAGTAGAAGCCAGTAAACAGGTCCATGAATTCAAAAATTAAATTGGGAAAACAGGACTAAGGCAAAGATGAATTGATGTAGTGAGACAACCCCTTTAAGGCTTTTGGTTGCCCCATTCAGCACAATCCCCATCTATTTGCCTCATATACTCATCAAAGATGGGGGTCTGTGCTCACCACTATTAATTTGTATGGGTAAAAACAGTGTTGAAAACCTCATCCAAAAAAGCTCAGAGAAACGCGTCTAAAACCCTCTTCTGAAGAAGCGCGTTTCAGGCGCGGTTTTGATGCCGTTTTGGGCGCTGAAAAAAAAAAAATCAGCATCCAAATAAGCCATGTGAACAGACAAGTATCGAAAACCTGGTGTACAGGCAGCACATACAAATCAAAGGTGAAACTGGGCGCACCCCGGATACCACCAAGGTCAAGCAGACAGTGGACCTCACTAGTGAAAGCCGTTTAGCAGCAATAAGGTCTCCGAGTCCCACAGCAGCCAACCAGAACCCAGCTTTCATTTCTTGCTCTGCATGGTTGCTATGGGCAACAGACCGCTTACATACATGAGCTCCTCTATGCAGCAATGGTTGCCACTTTCAGCTTATTTTTCGGACATACAAATGTTGTGCCCGGGCTGATTTTGGACTCTTTTGAAGCTCTCTATTATTTCCTAGGGGCATTTTACTCCCTGAAAATGTTGGCACGTCACTTACTCCTCATAGGAATCAATTGGAGTGAACTGGAGGCGGTTTTCATCATCATTTTAGGCTGTGTTCACACAACACATTTGTACTGGAAATACGCTCCAACCATGCGTTAGGTGCGGCCCTCACTGGGAGCAGAGTAAAATCAGAATTTTACAGCAGGAGTTTTCGCTGCGTGTTGTACCGTAATTCTTTGCGGTGCTTAAGCATTGAGAGATACACGAGGACACCGCATGCCGCCATCGTGTCGACGTTACGCACTTGCAGGCGTGTCATTCCAACAGCGCAATGAAGGCGTATGGCAGCAGGTAACTGCGCGCCGCACTGCGTCATGTGAACTCCCCCCTCTTCATGACTCCAGTCACAGAGGAGCCCACGGGGTGGACTGGAAGCTCCTCATGCACAGTAAACATTGGGCTGTGCCCCCGGCCATGTGCCCGGTGCCCGTCACTGTGCAGCGAACATCAAAAACAGCCAGGTACCCGGAGACCTGAGAAGTGGAAGCCGCCGCCTGACTGGTTTCCATAGCAACGCCACAAAAGTCACAGCTCATTTGGTCACCTATATAGCATCCGGCCCAATGTAACGTTATAGGAACGGCTCATACACCCTTCAACACCAAAGCTAATGGTGCGGCGACCCACGGCCGTTACCCTCCCTGACTTCTGTCTCAGGCACCTTAAAGGGTTTGTCTCACTACAAGCATTGCTGCTTTTTATGTTAAAGATCTTGCAAAAACAAGTCACTTTGCAATATATGTCCATTAACAGGTTCTAAACCCATTCCTTATCCCCCCTTTTATGGGGGGTACATCAGCTCCCCAGGGTTTCTATAAAACTGCAAAACCCGTTTGATCTCTCCTAATAGGCTGCCAGCACTGGTTTCTATAAACTACAGACCTGGTTTGATTTTCTCCTGATTGGCGGGCCCGCACGGGGGGTATACTACAACCCGTTAGTTTTTCCCCGATAGGTGCCAACCCCTGGTGGGTATAGCTACAAAACCCGTTTGGAAACGGCTCCTGATAGGCTGCCAACGCTGGGGCTATACTTCAGACCTGTTTGGGTCGCTCCTGATAGGCTGCCAACGCTGGGGTTTATAGCTTCAGCCTGTTTTTTTCGGGGGGGGTCCTGGGAGGCTGCCAACGCTGGTTGCTATAGCTAAAAGACCTGTTTGATCTCCCTGATAGGCTGCCGACGTGGTTGGGTTTATCTTTCAAAAAAGGGGGTCTTCAGCAGCTTGTCCCCTGTAGCCCAAATAAAGCCAGTAAACAGGTCCATGAATTCAAAAATTAAATTGGGAAAAAAGGCTAAGGCAAAAAGAATTGGGGTAGTGAACAACCCCTTTTAAAGGGTTTTGGTTGCCCCCTTTAGGGACAATCCCCCCTCTATTTTGGGCCCCATATACTCATCAAAGATGGGGTCTGTTCCACCGATCCCTCTCCCAAAACTAGGGAAAGGGAAAAGATTGGGTCCCGGCCCAATAAAACCCACCCCCAAATTTCCCCCTCCTGCCACAATCCAGGAGCAGGCGAGGTATAAAAGGGGCCGTGGGTTGGTGCAGGCAAAAAAGCAGGAGGAACCTCGATAACCCCGTCTTCACAAAACTAAAGTACAACAAAGGGGGCCCCCCCCCCCCATAAACACAACCCAATTACCAGGGGTTCCCCAGCCCCGGGCACGGAGCCTTTCAGGCGGCAGACGGGTTCCCAAGGGCAATGATGATTGGCTGCCAGGCATAACAGCAGGAGGAACGCCCCTTTCCTTTCCGGGCAAGCCCCCCAATTTTTCGTCTCCCCCACTCTTCCCCGAGCCCCGGCATATCCTCCCCTACACCCCTCTGTGGGGGCCCTCAACCCCCCCCATGGCGCCACCACCCACCGGGATCAGATACCAGCTGGGTGATTCACTTTATTTATACTCCCCTGGATAACATCAGAGCCAGCATCCCCTCCCCCCCTGCTGTAGAGTGTAATCTCTTAGGGCAGGATCCACTGAACGTTTATGCAGCCAGGGCCCCCCCCAAAAGTGGGAAACCCCCCACATCACGTGACCATCCCCCCCCCCCCCTCCCATAGGGGCTAGGGCCACCCCCATGACCCTCCTTTCCCCCCCCCTTTGAGCTGGGGGGCCCCACACCCGGGGACCCCCCTGCCCCCCCCCCCCCATAGAGCTGGGGCCAAACCACGTTACCCTCCTGCCCCCCCCCATAAAAGCGGGGCCACACCCACGTTCCCCTGCTGCCCCCCCCCTAGGCTGGGGCCACACATCACGTGCCCCTGTGCAAACCCCCCCCCCGAGTGGGGGCCCCACATCCCGTGCCCCAGCTGCACCCCCCCATAGAGCTGGGGCCACACAAAAATGTGCCCCTGCCACCCCCCCCTAGAGCCCGGGGCCACAATTTTGTGCCCCCGCTGCACCCCCCCATAGAGCTGGGGCCACACATCACGTGCCCCTGCTGCACCCCCCCATAGAGCTGGGGCCACACATCACGTGGGCCATCCCGGGTTCCCCCCCCCTTGAGCTAGGGCCCCACACCCCCGTACCCTCCTGCCCCCCCCCCCCCCCCATGAGCTAGGGCCCAAAAACCCCTTACCCTCCTGCCCCCCCCCCCCCCTAGAGTAGGGACCCCATCACGTGCCCCTCTGCACCCCCCCATAACGGGGCCACACATCCCCGTGCCCCCGCTGCAACCCCCCCTAGAGCTTTGGGGCCACACACACGTTTCCCCTGCTGCACCCCCCATAGAGCTGGGGCCCCAAAACTGTGCCCCTGCTGCACCCCCCCATAGAGCTGGGGCCCACATCACGTGCCCCCGCTGGGACCCCCCCCTAAGGGTTTGGGGGCCCCAATCCGGACCCCCAACCCCCCCCCCCCTTCCATAGAGTGGGCCACAATTTACGTGAACCCCCCTGCCCCCCCCCCCCCCCCTGAGGGGGCCACTTTGTGGGGCAAAAAGCTCCCACCCCCTAAGATAGGGCCCCACAAACAGTGCCCCTGCTGCCCCCCCCCCCATAAGCTGGGGCCCAAAACATCACTTTACCCTGCGGGCCCCCCCCCCCCCCATAGAGCTGGGGCCACACACACTGACCCGCTGCCCCCCCCCCCCCCCTTTGGTGGGGCCAAAACATCAGTGACCCCGCTGCCCCCCCCGCCCCCCTGAGCAGGGGACACATAGTGACCCTGCTGCCCCCCCCCCCAAAGGAAGGTTTGGGGGCCCCACATCAGTGACCCCCGCAGCACCCCCCCCCCCCCTTTCCTAGAGCGGGGGCCACACATCAAGTGACCCCCCTGCCCCCCCCCCCCCCTAGAGCTGGGACCACAAACACGTGCAATTTATGCTCCCACCCCTAAGATAGGGCCCAAAAATTTAAAGTGCCCCTGCTGCCCCCCCCCCTTTGAGCTGGGGCCACAATTTACGTGGGCCCTGGGCCCCCCCCCCCCTAGGGGGCTGGGGCCAAAACATCACGTGACCCTGTGCCCCCCCCCCCATAGAGCTGGGGCCACAAAATCCGGGGAACCCCGGGTTTCCCCCCCCCCCCCCCCCCCATAGAGCTGGGGCCACACATCACGTACCCTGCTGGCCCCCCCCCCCCTTTGAGCTGGGGGCCCCCACATCACGTTACCCCGCAGCCCCCCCCCCCCCCCTTCCCTGAGTGGGACCACACATCACGTGAACCCCCTGCCCCCCCCCCCCCCTAGAGCTGGGACCACATCAGTGACAATCATGGGTCCCACCCATAGAGATAGGGCCAACATCAAAGTGCCCCCGCGCCCCCCCCCCATAGAGCTGGGGCCACAAAAACACGTGAACCCCGCTGCCCCCCCCCCCCCCCCCCTAGAGCTGGGGCCACAATCAAAAGTGACCCTGCTGCCCCCCCCCCCCCCCTAGAGCTGGGGGCCCCCACATCATGGGCCCGCTGCCCCCCCCCCCCCCCCTAGAGCTGGGGCCAACATCACGGGCCCCGCTGCCCCCCCCCCCCCCTAGAGCTGGGGCCCCCACATCAGGACCCTGCTGGCCCCCCCCCCCCCTAGAGCTGGGGCCAACATCACGTGACCCCGTGGGCCCCCCCCCCCCCCCCCTTTAGCTGGGCCAAAATCACTTTACAATCAACCCCCACCCATTGAGATAGGGCCACACATCACGTGACCCCTGCCCGCCCCCCCCCCCTAGAGCTGGGGGCCCCACATCAGTGACCCCGCTGCCCCCCCCCCCCCAGAGCTGGGGCCAAAATCCCGTGACAATATGCTCCCCCCCATAGAAAATAGGGCCACAAATCAAAGTGCCCCTGCTGGCCCCCCCCCCCCCTAGAGCTTGGGGGGCCCCAAAAATCCCGTGACCTTTCTGCCCCCCCCCCCATAGGCTGGGGGCCCCACTAAAGTGGGCCCTGTGCCCCCCCCCCCCCCAAAAGGCTGGGGGCCCCAAAATCACGTGACCCCCGGGTGCCCCCCCCCCCCCTAACTGGGGAACCACATAAATTGACAAACTGCTCCCACCCCAAAGGTAGGGGCCCCCAAATTTAAGTGCCCCTGCGGCCCCCCCCCCCCTAGAGCTGGGGGCCCCCAAAATACGGGCCCCCCGCTGCCCCCCCCCCCCCCCCTAGAGCTGGGGCCCCCCAGTGACCCCCCTGCCCCCCCCCCCATAGATGGGGCCAACATCACTGACCCCCCCGCCCCCCCCCCCCCTAAGCTAGGGGCCCCAAAATCACGTGACCCCCCTGCCCCCCCCCCCCCATGAGCAGGCCAACACACTGACCCCCTGCCCCCCCCCCCCCTAGAGCTTGGGCCACACATCACGTGACCCTCCTGCCCCCCCCCCCCATAGAGCTGGGGCCACACATCACGTGACCCTCCTGCCCCCCCCCCCCCCATAGAGCTGGGGCCACACATCACGTGCCCCTGCTGCCCCCCCCCCCATAGAGCTGGGGCCACACATCACGTGACCCTGCTGCCCCCCCCCCCCCATAGAGCTGGGACCACACATCACGTGACCCTCCTGCCCCCCCCCCTAGAGCTAGGGCCACACATCCGTGACCCTCCTTGCCCCCCCCCCCATAGAGCTAGGGCCCACATCACGTGACCCTCCTGCCCCCCCCATAGAGTAGGGCCACACATCACGTGACCCCTCCCAGTCTGCTGAGGTACTGAACGTTCATAGAAGGCGATGCTGGGACTTGTAGTTCCGCAGCAGCAGGTGAGCTGTGTCGCCCGTGTCATATAGAAGGTGTAGAGGCCCGACAGTGTTCATGTGCATGGTTGTACTTCACCTGGGCCGCCGCCGCAGCTGCTCCTCCGCCGGCCATTGCCTCCTGTGGCCCCTCCGCTGGCTCCTTCGCCCTCTTGCTGGGGCCAATCCCCGCCGGCTCCAGGTTCCGCCATCCCTTCTTCGCGCACAGACTACCCAGCTATGTTACTGCCGCCAAGACACCACCGAGCGGCAGGCTAGACCACGCCTCTCAGCTGACCTAAAGCGGAGCTGACGTCATGACGCATGTGCGGCGGCTTTCGCGGGCGCCATCTTGAGTACTGGCAAGTGCAGATTCGTGCTGTGTCATAGTCAGTCCAGGGCGGGTGTCAGGGGCGCTTGCTTTACGTGATCTGTTCTACTGACTGTCACGTTATGACTCCTCTGCCAGCAGCTCCCGAACCTAGATCAATACCCGGGGCAGATGTGGCAATCCTATCATAATGGCACTGACTGTGGTGGCTGATGCTATAGCAGGGGCAACTTTCTTAGAGAAGTTGGGTATTAGCTTATGACTGAGCTAGGAGTGTGGATATATTAGTGGTCACCAGGGACGGTGGGTAGAGGACCGCCTAGGGCAATAGTTTATGCCAGGAAGGGGGTGCAAGGAGGTATGGAGGGGGCTAAATTTGCCATTAGGGGCGCAATGTGCCTTATTTGCCTAGGGCACCAGAATACCTTGTCCCAGTTCCGGTTGTCACCCAAAAATCAGATATACATAAGAGTCAAAGGGGTTTTACCACATAGGGAAATCCGACCGGTATATGGTCTTTGCCATGGGAACGCACCCTAAGGGTATGTCCATACAGTGTATTTTGTGAGTGTAAATTTATGCTTCCAAATGAGATTCAAAATCACCTGATTTGAGGCGTAATTTGAAGTGTAATTTGGCGTAATTTGAAGTGTGGTGCGTATTGTGCACCATTTACGCATCGAAAATCTGCTTCACCGGTGTTTCTGTGAGGATTTTACCAGCGTAAATGCCAAAACAATTAACAAGTCACTTAGATTTACGCCTGTAAAATTGTCCCGAAATACACTTGTGTCATGTGAATGTCGGCGCGTATTTTGCATTGTATTCAATGAGAGCTGCATAGAGCATTGTAGGAATCGTATTTTGGCGCGTATTTCGGGGCAAAATAAGCACCAAAACAAGCATACATGTGCTCCATCAGGACATACCCTCAGGCTGGGTTCACACGAAGCATTTTTCAGCTGCATAAAAACACTCAAGGAACGCATGAATTTTTTAAAAGTAACACAAAAGCCACCCGCATTTAAAAATTTGCACGTATTTGTTCCTTTTAAAGACATATGCATTTTTTACAGGAGTATTTGATGCAGTTGGATAACACTTGCAGTAACATAGTTACATTTATACCGTTTCCCCAAAAATAAGACACCCCCGAAAATAAGACATAGTGCATTTTTAGTTATGAAATTCAGAGTTTGGCTGCTTCTGCTGATGTTTGTGATGAAATCACTACAGTATATTAATATATGTTGATTTTTGTTCAACAATAAATGTGAATTCTTGTTCATGGAAAAATAAGACCTCCCCTAAAAATAAGTCTTAGCTCGTCTTTAGGAGTAAAAATTAATATAAGAAAGTCTTATTTTTAGGGAAACAGGGTAGTTACATAGTTTGTAAGTACGAAAAAGGCAGACGTCCATCCGGTTCAGCCTATTGTGCTATAGTGTTGATCCAGAGGAAGGCAACCCCCCCATGAGGTAGAAGCCAATTGTCCTTATTTTAGGGAAAAAATCCTTTCCAACTCCAATCTGGCAATTAGAAAATCCCTGCATTTATGTGAATTTAGGCGCAAAATGTATGAAAGGGGTGCTCCCACTATAAAGTTTGATGGTTTATAGGTGGGATGTGCCATCAAAGTCTGGTAAGTACAGGACCCACCTATGGGACCCCCAGATATCTCGGGAAAGAGCTCATGAAAGTTATGGATTAGAATGGTGAGCCGGTCAGGTTTGCCACTATTCTCTATTCTGTTCTATGGAAGTTCCTAGTACGGCCGAACACACCGTACTGGGAACTTCCATAGAACAGAATGGAGAATCGTGCATTGGTTCTCCATTCTGAGCCGACATTTCCAGGGGCCCTTTCCTGGGAAAGCTCCGGGGGACCCGCACCTATCAGACTTTGTTGGCATATGCTATCCATATGCCATCAGACTCTATGGTGGGAGCATCCCTTTAACTTGTGCCCATGCACAGAGAATGCTCTCTCCTTGATCTCTACTGCAGTGGATAAGTGGAGCACAAGCATCTCCTGTGTGTTGGTGCGAGAAACCGAAAGTGCCGAGAAGCGAGCCCAAAATGCTTAAAGGGGTTGTCTCACTATAAGACTTGCTTTTTATGTTAAAGATCTTGCAAAAATAAGTCACTTTGTAATATGTGTCCATTAACAGTGTCCTACCTATTCCTAGATATCCCCTCTTGTATGGGCTGCATCAGCTCCTCGGGTCGCTATAGCTACAGATCTGTGCGATCTCTCCTGATAGGCTGCCAGCACTGGTTGCTATAGCTACAGACCTGGTTTCTACTGCAGCCTAGTAGAAGCCAGTAAGTACGGCCCTGAATTCAAAGTGAAACCAAGAAAACAGGACTGAGGTTAGATGAATCAATGTAGTGAGACAAGCCCTTTAAAGGGGTTGTCTCCCGTCAGAGTTTTATAGATGCATCCTGTCACTTCCTGGTCAGACTGACTGTAATTAGCATATGAGCTCTGTGCATTCACTCCGTGTATTCAACTCTGTGTTTTCAGTCTGCTAATTATTTCAGATTAGCTTAGAAGCTTCTCTGAAACTGCTAGCAGGAGTTTTATCTAAAGTAAACAGCAGTAATTACAAGCCTTTGTTTGAAAGATCAGATAAAAACAAGCTTTTTACTGCTGGCCAGCACAGACCTGTGCGATGATGTCAATCCCTGTTATTACATAGAACAAACAGCAGGGGAAGAGGAGTAAACAGGTCGGTCACTGAGGGAACAGAAAGAGCCAGGGAGGTGATAAAATCACGTGTAGCTCCTTAACAAAAAAAGATGAACAAAGCAATATATTTGGAAAATGTCTTCATTTACTGTTTCCTACATTTTGAAAGCTATTCTTTTTAGCGAGACAACCCCTTTAAGAGTGGCAGCACTAGTGGACTATACTGACTATACTGGTGTTTACCTATACCAGACTGGTCCTATTTAGACACATTGGGCCTCATTTATCATAACTGTCTATCCCTTAGGGGATGATCACACGATGCAGTTTGAAGTGTAAATTTACGCTTCAAAATACGCTTCCAAATCTGCTTCAAAAACCGCCTGATTAGAAGTGTTTTTGAAGTCTATTTTCGAACAAGCATGGAGCATATTTTCCACCGTTGTTTCTTTGGGTTTTTTACTCCCATAAAAGCAGCAAAAAAACTGACAAGGCACATAAATGCATGAATAAGGCAAGAGTTTTCAGTCGGTTTTATAGATGGTTTTTGGATTTGAAAACCATCCCGGAAACCGACTGTCAACCTTTTACATTGATTTTAATAGAAAGTCCGTGCAGCAGTCCCCATTGCACGGATTTTCCGCCAGACGGTTTTTTAAACCCCCCGGTGTTCCAAAACACTTAGAACATGTTCTTTCTTCCATCTGGTTTTCGGGTGGAACATGAACATGTGGGTGCGGAGGGGGAGGGCTTGAATCCACAAACCGCGGACAAAAGCCGACCCCTGCGTGACGAAAAAAGACCAAATACCGATCAGAAAACCCAACCAGTATTTTGTCTTTGCCGTGGGAACACACCCTAAGAGCTTTTCCACATGGCTCATTTGGATGAGGTTTTCGGAGCGTTTCCTAGCCCAAAACCTCGTCCAAAACGCCCCCAGTTCATTTAATTGATTTCTATGTAAAACGTTGTTGTAGTTCATACACAACGAGATTTTAACACGCATCTTTGGAAGCGCTGAAAAAGAAGTGTCATGTCAATTCTTGAAGTGTGTTTTAGGTGCAGTTTTCGGCGCGGTTTTTTTCCTGGCTATTAATTTGTATGGGTACCTCGTCCAAAACCTTGCCGAAAAATGCCTCTAAAACCTCTTCTGAAGAAGCGTGTTGTAGGTGAGATTTTGGGAGCGGAAACTCCGAAAACCTCGTCCAAAACCACGTTCAAATAAGCCGTGTGAACACACCCTAAAAGTGTTGCAAAATACACGGCGCAATTATTCTGGTAAAATACGTGTTGTATGACTGACGGTGCTTATTTTACTTTAGAATCAATGTAAGATACACCCTAAGTGAATGTTCACACAGTGGGCCTGATTTATCAAAACTGTCTAACAGTAAGAATGTCTTAGTTGCCCATGGCAACCAATCAAAGCTCAGCTTTTATTTTTGAAACAGCTGTGGAGAAATGAAAGCTAAGCTCTGATTGGTTGCTATGGGCAACTAAGACAGTCTTACTGTTAGACAGTCTTGATAAATCAGGCCCACTGTTTTTCAATGTGTTCTTCAATCGAAAAATTATTGAAAAATGCTGCATAAAACGTATCCAAACACGTACCCAAAGGGCTTGTTCACACGACGTTTTGGATCCGTTTTGAATGCGTTTTACGGATCCGTTTTTAACCTGCGAAAACTGGATGCAAACTGCATCCAAAAAGCGGATCCAGAAAACGCAACAGCTGTTCCCTTTTTGGATGCGTATTGGATGCGTTTTGCATGCGTTTTAGGCAATGTTCACACGGCTTATTTCAGAACGTATTTACATCGGATTGCCGATCGTAAATACGTTCTGAAATCAGTTGAAAATCAGTTGCAAATAAGTGCACTAAGTGTGGCACGTATTTGTAACTGATTTCCCGACGGATTCACCATCTCCATTCATTGTAGATGAATGTAAATAATTGACATGCACATTGTTGTCCGTCCGGATTGCCGTCGTCAATCCGCGGCGGCAATCCGGCACGGAAATACGCGTCGTGTGAACGACGAGCCGTATTTTCTATTGAAATCAATAGAAAATGGGCTGTTACTTATTTCTGACTGATTTGCCGACGGATTGACGATCGTCAATCCGTCGGCAAATCCGCGGCGAAATAAGCCGTGTGAACGAGGCTTAACGGATCCGTTTTTTGGATCCGTTTTTTCAATGCTTTATTTAAATCAACCTATCAAACTGCAATTTAAATATAATATAACCTATCAATGACCAAGAAAAAACCCTTTTTTTACCTAGTGTCAATCAACTGTACATACACCTATGATTTTAGAAACCCGCCCCCCCCCCCTATTTTATTTTTTTTTTAAATCAACCAATAGTTTTCAAACCCACCCCATGTAAATGAATTAATAATCATTTATAAACTAAATTTCTAAACTAAATATTTATAAACTACATATATATTTAGTATACATAGATATATATCTATTTATATACATTTATATAAATATACATTTATATACTATTATATACATTTATATAATATATATATATATATATATAGTATATATATAATTATATACATTTATATAAATATATACTTATATAAATTTATAAACTAAATATAACCCAAACATAATATTCAAAGTTTATATTTAATTTAAATCCAATGCATTTTACGGATGCGTTTTTGGCAACGAAAGCGGATCCAAAACGCATCCAAATGTATGCTGCGCTTTTGGATCCGCTTTCGGGATGCCAAAAGCACACTCCATTATTTCCTATGCGGATTTCTCATGCGTAAAACGCAAGAAGACTTGACATGTCAATTCTTAAAACGGATCCGAAAAGCAGATCGCGAAAAAGTGCATCGGCGATCACTCGTGTGAACAGCGATGCGCTTTTGGCATTGAAAGCAATGTTAATTACACTGACAATTGTTGGATCCGTTTTGCGGATCCGTAAAACGGATCACAAAAACGTCGTGTGAACAAGCCCAAAGTGTGCTAAGTGTTTGGATACGTTTTCTGTACAGCAGAAACACACCCTATAGTTTCAATTAGAGCGTCTGCTGCGTAAAATGGATCAAGAATTGACTTGTCAATTCTTTGATCGGTTCCATTAAACACATCCGAAAGCCGCATGTAAAACCGCTGAAATCAATGTAAATCCCACTGAGCTGTGTTACATACGTGTTTGGGTCTGAAAAACGTATCCAAGCACATATCTAAAAATCGCTGTGTGAAAGGTCCGTGTGGACGTAGCCTTAGCTGAAAGCTGTCCAATGCGTGGGGCTAACTTTTCTGGTAAAATACATCCTTGTGTGGACACACCCTGCAAATAACTAGAAGTCAATTTCCAGTAAATTATTTCCTCTCCGGTTCATTGATTAACATGTTTACAGCTCGTTATCACAGACGATAGGGGACGTGGTGCCGGACACAGGACTGCTTCTCTGTATGGAAATTCCTGGCATTACTCAGCAGCGTTGCAATGTCATGACTAAGGCTCTTGTTTGTGGCAGTTTTCAGGCAGGGCCATTCCATATGTAGATGAGGTAATAATTATATAATGCCTCCCAACCCGGTCATGTACCTGTCTGTGGCTAATAACATTGGGCACTCCTGTGCCCAGGTGGCTGTGCCTTAAAGTCCACCTGGTGTCAGCTAATGGGGAAAATGGTTGAGCCAGCTTTGGGCAAGTCCGGCTGCTTGGCAAACTCTGATGATATACATTGAGGTTACATCATTATGACCACTTCCTACTTTTGACATTGGCAGTGCATAGCTCATGATGGAAGTCCCGTGTGGTGAGCTGGCTTGGTGGGTGCACCTCACTGCACCTCTGCTGACCCTACTGTGCATGTGGCCCCAGAGCAGATGGATGTCACTGCACCTCTGCTAACACTACTGTGTATGGGGCCCCAGAGCAGACGGATGTCACTGCACCTCTGCTAACACTACTGTGTATGGGGCCCCAGAGCAGACGGATGTCACTGCACCTCTGCTAACCCTACTGTGTATGGGGCCCCGGAGCAGACGGATGTCACTGCACCTCTGCTAACCCTACTGTGTATGGGGCCCCAGAGCAGACGGATGTCACTGCACCTCTGCTAACCCTATTGTGTATGGGGCCCCGGAGCAGACAGATGTCACTGCACCTCTGCTAACCCTACTGTGTATGGGGCCCCGGAGCAGACGGATGTAACTGCACCTCTGCTAACTCTACTGCGTATGGGGCCCCGGAGCAGACGGATGTCACTGCACCTCTGCTAACACTACTGTGTATGGGGCCCCCGGAGCAGACAGATGTCACTGCATCTCTCCTAAGCCTACTGTGCATGGGGCCCCAGAGCAGACGGATGTCACTGCACCTCTGCTAACCCTACTTTGTATGGGGCCCCGGAGCAGACAGATGTAACTTCACCTTTGCTAACTCTACTGCGTATGGGGCCCCGGAGCAGACAGATGTCACTGCACCTCTGCTAACCCTACTTTGTATGGGGCCCCGGAGCAGACAGATGTAACTTCACCTTTGCTAACTCTACTGCGTATGGGGCCCCGGAGCAGACGGATGTCACTGCACCTCTGCTAACCCTACAGCTCTGCTGTTCCTAGCTGAACTTGTCAGTGGGACATTGGTGAGTTTTAACAGCAGAACACAAGGCTGCCGAAGGGTTTGTGAGGAAGACAAATAAACAAGCTCCTGTACTATAGATAAGATACAATAGAGAGTGATAGCCAGGGCTGCTAGTGCAGAGAGAGGTGGTCCATAACCTAGGTAAGCTTGTGTACACCAGCAGAAGATCTGCTCTGACTCTAAGATAAAACAAAATCAGAACAGCAGTAGACAGGGTAGTGGATTTTCTGGGTAACCGCGAGAGATAATGCTGACCACGCCATGGAGTGAAGTCTAAGTAGCCCCCCGGTATTCAGCAGGGCCCACCGCATGGCGGGATGAACTTGTCTGAGGGGAACTCCCGGGTCGCTACCCCTGATGTGGCCAGTCGCGGTGACAGCCAAAGTGCTAAACGTAGGACAGAGGGAGCTGGCAGAGGTGACGGGTCTCAGGCAGGTGCAACCGTAGACAAATGTAGGAGTCCCAGGCAGGTAGCAGACTGATGTAGCAACAGGTTTCAGCAGTATAGGAATGAGGTGTCAGCAAACGAAGGTACAGGTAACGGACAGCAACTAGAGGTCAGGATTAATGTGGGAACATCAACAAACTGACTCTTAATTCCTAGAGGTGAGTGGCCATTGGCCTGATAATAAAGTACTGTCTCTTAAAATCTTGAAGAGGCAGCACACATGTGGGATGCTGGCAGCAGGAGGACCGGAGCAGGATCGAGGACAGGTGAATACACACAAGCAGGGGCAGTCGCGGCAGGAACAGAGAGAAGGCCATGTCCGTGGTCCAGAGCAGGGACCATGGCGTACACTGTGACACATGTTTAAGGCCAGTCAGTGTGGTTGGAATACCCCTTAAATGTCAGACTCTCTAGTGATTTAGGCCAGGAAGGGGAATAATCTTAGAATCTCTGGTGGTCGGGAGTTATAACGGTTGTCTCACTTCAGACATTGATGACCTATTGCTAAGATATGCCATCAAGATAGGTTGACGTCCAAGATATATCGAGAACAAGCCCCAAAACCTCTCCATTCTTAACAGAAAGGTTGTCGGGATTCTCCCATTGAAATCAATGGGAGCTCAGAGTTCGGCAAGCGGCAGCTAAGGCTATGCCATCAATGTCTGAAGTGAGACACCCTATTTAAAGAAATGTATTCAGTATGAATGAGCTATCTATAATGGTCTATAATATAATTTGTGTGCAGTTACATCCCTGACACTTACACACGCTCTCTTCTATTGCTTTCAATATATTATATGTCTTGGTCTTTACTGTTTTAAGGCAATGTTCACACGGCTTATTGCCGACGTATTTGCGGGGGACGGATTTCGCACCGTGCAGCGGGGGCGTGGCGGGGGGCCGGCAGCTCGCCGGCCCCATAGACATTCATTATTCACGGCGCCTACAGTTCTCGATGAGAACTATGGATTACCGTAATTACGCAGCGCAAATACGCCGCGCAGTACGGCTGAAATCAGCGCCCAAATAAGCCGTGTGAACGAGGCCTTTTTCTGTGGTTTTGTTGGCAAACCGGAAGCCCAGGACGAGCCCTACTATATATCCTTTAGTGATTGGTGTGGGTGGACCTGATCTTTAGTTTATGTTCACACTGCATGTTTTGATGCAAATTTTGGGGTGTATTACACGCCCAATACGCCCCTAAATAAGCATGCACAACGCCTGTAGAGCAATGTCTACTGAATACAATGCAAAATCAACGTCCTTCTTCAGGCATGACTGATTTGACTCGAGTGTTTTTCGCCGCCTACTGTCCGCACCTGCAGAGAATTTACATGTCAATTCTTTGAGGCGTTTATATGTCGTCAACTACTAAAGTAAAGGAAATCTGCCTTGTGCAGTCCACAACGTTTCCTTGATCAAATTCCTTGTGCAAGCACAGAATTAGAAGGAGGAAGCTAACGCGCTCTCCGCGCCGAACATGGTGTGAACGTCCGGCAATAGAACAGGAAATGTTCACCGACGATCAAAGACTCTAAAAACAAACAATTTTATTGGAGTCTTCGAATGCAATAAATGTCACACAGGAGTCGCAGAAACAAAATTAATGTACAGCCAAGGGCAAGATCATGAAAGTAATAGCCTGTGGAGGCTGCGGAGGGGAGGTTTCTGTGCCCCAAAAGCTGTCAGACAGGTTTCTCACTCATAAAGATCTTGTAGTTTATTGCAAATAAAATATGGTTACTACTGCTCATTATTTTCAACAACTTGTCACCAGTAGAATAGCCACAGGACATACTGAAAGGTTTGCAGGAAACCATACACAAAGATAGTATCGGGGCCAGGAGACTGCTCTGTTGTTTGTAGGGCTGTAGAATACCTTCTAGGGCCGGGACGATGTGTAGGCAGAGGTGGGTGACCACCTAAGGCGCCACTTCATCCCAGGCAGAAAGGGGGCGCAAGAAGGCTGAATTTTCCATAGGGGGAGCACTATATGCATTATTTGCCTAGGGCACCAGAACAACTTGTCCCAGTCCTGTCCCCTTCTTTTGGTTTACTTTGGGGGGGAACTTTTTCCTATTTTTAAACCCTAAATTTCTTGCTCCTTTGCTTAAATGTCTCTCTTTTTGACCTATTAGATATTCAATACATTAAATAGATAATACCATCAAACATTTTTTTTTACATTTTGACAAGCAACTACAACTATTACATGAATTTTTGAATGGTATGTTATAATTTTAAGGCCACTTTTTGGTCCCTGAACTCTCTTTCTTTTTCCAGGAAATTTTTTTTTTCGGTTCTTTCAGGCCAATATAGGATTTTGGAGCTATCAGCGGACCTGGAAGGGGTGAAGAAACCTGGACCAGTGCAGAAAAATATTAACCTATTATCCTTTCGTGTCTTGCTCTTGTCATTTCCCTGTTGGTCTAGTCTAATCTTATCTATCCCTGTCGAGGAGGGAAAAAATAAGGGGGCCCTTATGTCATGGGCAAAATTTGTAAACCTCGGGCCCGATATGAACCAGGCCCATGAGACAGGGAACTTTTTAAAAAACTTTCTGTGCTTTTTTGGATACATGAAAATTTGAGGTTCTTTGCGCATATAATTGATCAGAGCCCATCGACCATGACAAGGTGACTGTTAGATACAGTTCTGTATATACACCAATATCTCAACTCGCTTGGTGTCTGGTCTTAGCGTTTGTAGAGTGCTGCTGCTATGTTGTTGTGTTTGCATCGTTTGCTGCCACGTCAACATGCACACACATCATTTTTCTTTAACCCCTTAAGGACCCAGCCTGTTTTGACCTTCCTGACAAGCCCTTTTTTTGAAATCGACATGTGTCAATTTATGTGAAAATAAGTTTTGCCCTTTTCCCTATTCATGTGATTCAGAGTTTGTTTTCTCGGGACACATTGGCTTTAAGTTGTAAGAAAATTTTTATCCATACAACCCTTGTTTTTTTGTAAAAAATATAAAAATTTCATAAAAAAATTTGGGAAAAAATTTTGGTTTTTAAAAGTTGCAAAATTTCTGCGTAAAAGACGAAAATTATTCACCAAAATAGTTTAAACTAGACTACCATATGCCCTATAGGTTGGCATAATTTTTTAAATGTCTTTTTTTTTTTTTTTTTTCGCATTAGGGGGCTTAGAAATTTAGTGTAAATTTTTCACATTTTAAGAAAAATTTCAAAAATTCATTTTTTTTTTGGGACCACTCCAGTTTGACGTGCCTTTTTTAGGGGCCTGCTGTTGATCCCCCTAAGTGTGCCATCTGAGAAACTAGACCCCTTAACGTATTTACAAAAACTATTTAGGAAGTTTTATAACCCTTCAGATATTTTACCCAAATTAAAGCAAAGTGGAGGTGTGGAAATTTCAAAATTTCCTTTTTTTTGCAGATTTTTCAATAGTTATCCATTATTCACTGGGAATACGTAAATTTGGATAGGTAATGCAACTTAATATCAATTTCCCAGGTCTGCCGTTTTTAGAGATATCCCATATGTTGGCCCTAGTGCATTATTTGGCTCAACCCATATGCCCCAGAATGGAGGGGCACCTACTATACTCTGGGTTATTTCAATACGATTTTATTTAGGCGCCATTGTAAGGTTGGCGGACAAACATAAGGTGCTAAAACTTAATAAACACCCTTAATAGACCGCATTTTGGAAATTAACCCCTTAATGTATCATATCAGGGGTGCATTGGAGTATATAGACCCCACAGGTGGATTCACAAATTTTTTTTTTAGCATAAGGCTGTTGAAACTTAAAAAAAAAAATTTTTTTCAAATTAATCTGCAATTTTGGCTTAAAATGTTTCATAATTATAAAAAGGAAATCTGATGAAAAATGAACCCTAAAAACTTTGTTAAACAATTCTTTCAACGTTCAGGCAATTACCCTACATGTGGGTGTAAACTGCTGTTTTGGGCGCATTGGCAGGCGTATTAGGGAGGGAGTGCATTTGGATTTGGTTCACAGACTTTGGTGGGGCCATGTCGCATTTGCAAAGCCCCCAAAGTAGCAGAACAGGCGAAACCTTCCAGGAAGTCGGCCCATTTGGATTCAACACCTCCATCAGGGATCTCATCTTGGGATGTACTGTTGCATTTTGGATGCACAGGGTTCCTAGTTTTTTTTTTAGCATTGGGCAATGATAATGAGGAGGAAAAAAACGCAGTGTCGGTCATTGTTTTTTTGAGTTTACATTTTACAGCCATTCGCCGTGCAGTGTAAATGATGTGATAACTTTTACTATGGGGGTCGGTTACATTTACAATGTATAGATTTTATATAGTTTTTTTGTTTTATTACTTTTAACAGTAGAAATACGTCTATAAAAATTGCGTTTTTATGTTGTCCCTATTTCTGAAGGCCATAACCTTTTTATTTTGCTGTGTGAAGAGTGTGTATGGGCTTGTTTTTTGCGGGATGAGTTGAAGTTTATATTGGTATCATTATGGGGTGCAATATGATGCTATGTTCACTTTTTATTAGGTTTTTCTGAGATGTTTTGACAAAATACAGCAATTTCTTGGTAGTGTTTTTTATTTTTTTTTTTGTAGCGGATCACTGATACGGTATATATGACATAGTAGCTTTACTCAGCAGGTTCAAACGATTAACCGTACCCAATTTGTATATTTTTTTATGTTTTACTGCTTTATACATTAAAACACTTTTATTCAACCGGAAAATTACGTTTTTGCATCGCCATAGTCTGAGAGCCATAACTTTTAAATTTTCTGTGCTTGGAGCTGTGTAGGGACTTGTTTTTTGTGAGATGAGTTGACGTTTTTATTCGTTCATTTTTGGGGGCCCCCCCCCCCCCCCCGGGACAAGCTTTTTGATCGATTTTAAAATCCATTGTTTGGAGGCCAGGGTGAAGAAAATACTGCAATCCTAGTAGTGTTTTTATTTTTTAACAGGGCTCACCATGCAGTATCCGAGCTAAGTTTGCTTTATCTTTGGTTTCGCTGAGGATTATGGCGGATACTATTTATATAGTTTTTTTATGTTGAAGCACTTTAAAAAAAAAGAAAGTGTTTTTGTGTGTAAAAGAATATTTAAGCATCGCAATATTCTGAGAGCATATACATTTTTTTATTTTTCCGTATACAGAGCGTATAAGGACTTTTTTTTGCTGGATGAACTGGACGTGTTTAATTGGTAACAACTTTTGTTGGCATTTCTAGGAGTTTGATCGTTTTTATTCCAATTTTATGTTGCTGCGGATGAACAATAATCTTAATTCTGGTGATTGTTTTTTTATTTTTTTTTTTTACGGCGTTCACAGTACGGGTTAATTAAACACATGACAGATTTTTAGGGCAGGTCATTACGCACGCCGTGGGGCAAATACCAAAGTATGGGTACTTATATTATGTTTGATCTTTTTTGGGTCGATTTGGGCGTTTGTAAAGGGGAAATGGGCGGTGTACGTATTTTTATTTTATGTTTCGTGTTTGTGTTTTACTTGTTGTTACTTTTTTTTTTTTTTTTTTTTTTTTTTTTTTACTTTTTTCACTGTTTCACTTTTTATTTTTACTTTTCCCATAGGGGATTGGAATGAGATTCCATTAGGAATCAGTGCACAGCTTGTTCGCTATGACTGGTTCGTATGAACATACTGGTCAGTCACATATGCCGGGTACATGGCCCACAGGGCACGGGCCGGGCGTCGTGTCGTTATTAGACAACCCCCTTGGGAAGGATTCTCGTGCATTCTCTGCCTTCGTGGTGTGTTGTCTGTTAAGGAGGCAGGAGCTGCAACGGATCGTAGCGATCGTGCGCTGCTGCGCGAAAGGAAGACGCAGGAGGAGCGATCTCCTCCTCTGTCTTCCTTCCATTAGTTATTGCGGAACCGATCGTAGCGATATTTATAGGGGTTAACGCCCCACCCCCCCCCCCCCCCCCCCCGGAGCGATCCGGGGGCGGGGACGATGCTGTGGGATGTCAGCTGTTATATACGCTTGACACCCCGCGCGATCGCGCGAACTCTGCTTTTTTGAGTTCGCGCGATCTTCAGGACGTATCCATACGTCCAGGTGCGTTAACCTCCAAACGATCTGGACGTATGGATACGTCTAAGGTCGTTAAGGGGTTAAAATTGTTGTCACAGATTGAATACTATGTAACATTGTTGACTGTACCATTTGTACCACTCTGCCTTAATAAAAACCTTTTGGAATTGGAAAAAAAAAATAGTTGTCACGGTCCATGCCGCAGTCCCGTGCTGAGCCGCGGTCCCGGCCGCTGCTGCCGCGTTCTCTGATGCCCCGCGCTATACTCACCTGTCCCGGTTCCTGTCTCTGCTCTAGTGACGTTCCCCGCCGCTCAGTATAACTTACCGGCCCACGTTCCTGCTCCAGGTTTCGCGCCTGTATGCCTGGTGCTTTGCGCGCAGGAGCAGTGCTAGAGTCTTTAAAGTGACAGTACTCAGTTACCTGCCAATTAACCTATGACCCGTTTTGCCTAAAAGGAACTTCCTGCCCTTGCTCCTGATCAGTCTGTTTACCTGCAGTATATCTGCCGCTGTACCAAGTCTGCTACTGTCCTGGGACTGCGCTACCTGCCTACGGCATAGTTGCCAACTTTTGAAAATGAAAAAGCAGGAGATTTTAGACGGCGGCAAAAATTTGCATGGACACGCCATCTTTCCGGTATGCCACGCCCCTTCAAAAGCCACACCCACTCCACCTAACTGCATAATGGCTTTGGAGAAAGCCAGGTAGATGCCCTTATAGCCATGGGTAGTAACCCCCCATAAGCAGGTAAGTGCCCACTTACAGGCAGGTAGATGCCCTCTTGGTAGCCAGGTAGGTGCCCACTTTGATAGCCAGGTAGGTGCCCCATTGTTGCCGTAGTGCCCCATGTGTTTGCCACGGCTAGTGCCCCCTCTGTAGCAGATGAGTTGCCCCCTTGTTTGCAGGTAGTGCCCCATTTTGCCAGGTAGATGCCCCCTCTGGTTGCCCAGGTAGTGCCCTCTGTTGCCAGGTAGATGTCCCTCTGTTGCTAGTGTGCCCCCTCTGTTGCCAGGTAGATGTCCCCTCTGTTGCCAGTAGTGCCCCCTCTGTTGCCAGGTAGTGCCCATCAATTGTTGCAGGTAGATGTCCACTCTGTTGCAGAGTAGAGTACCCCTCTGTTGCCAGGAAGAGCCCCATTGTTGCCAGGTAGTGCCCCCATTGTTGCCAGGTAGTGCCCCCTTGTTGCCAGGTAGATGTCCCCTTGTTGCCAGGTAGATGCCCCCTCTGTTGCCAGTAGTGCCCCCTATTGTTGCAGGTAGTGCCCCCTCTGTTGCCAGGTGAGTGCCCCATTGTTGCCAGGCAGAGCCTCCCATATAGTTAATAAAAAAAAATAATAAAAATCTACTTACATGACCCAGGCTCCTGCACGCTCGGCGCTCCCGACACGATCTCCTCAGCAGGCAGGGGGAAGTGAGAGCAGACGTGCGTCACTCCCCTGCAGCGCGCGGTCACTTTCCCCCTGCGACCGCGGACCTGTATCTGCGGAGCACAGACCGGCGACCGGGACATTCAGAGGGAGGAAAGGGAAACGATTCCTCCTGCCTCCTCCTGCACAGCGAGTCGGGCGGGTGATGCGCGGGTAGGGAGCGCGGGCGCTTCACCCGCCTGTAGGAGCGGCCCCGGCAGGCGCCGGCACACGGAGTAGCGCACTAGCGGATAACTCTGTCGCCGACGGGCCATTTAAAGAACCCCCGCCGCCTGCTGTCGGCGGGAGGAAATGCCACTCCCCCGGGGGGCGGGAGGGGACCCCAAATAGCGGGACCCCTCGCCAAAAACGGTGAGAGTTGGCATGTATGGCCTACGGACTCAACTGCTGTGTCCTGTTATCCGTACCAGGCACCTGCGTATCCTGTTCCTGCACTTCAGCTGCCTCTGCGGGTTTCACCATCTAAGCTCACAGAAACCCTGAGGATCCGCCATATACCAGCGATCGATGGGTCAGTGTATACTGACACCGCCGGACTGTGACAATTGTTTTGGATGTGCTGAGCAATTTTTATTTCTGGATTGTTTGCATGGGGGAATGGAAACCTCCATTTTGGTTGTGCACTCCACCCCTCCAACTAGACGGTTTTAATCAGAACAGAATATAGCTGGGACCTTAATTTTACTAAAACTGTGGAGGCCTGAGAGGGCACCAAGAGAGGTGAGATGTTAGCACAGGTCCCCATCTCAACTAAGGTCACCTTGTCCTGGTGGGTGCACCTTCGAAGTTTTGATAAAAAATGTGCGCCAAGAACCTCAAGTTTTTATGTATCCAAAAAGTAGCAGAAATGCATCTTCAAATAGTTCTTATGTTCACTTCGACTCTCTCAGCTTTTGGAGATCATACCTCCAAAGTGTCCTCTTTTGGAGGGACAGTCCCTATTTTTGACCTTCATCCCCCTGTCCCTTTTTCTTATTAAATGTCCCTCTTTTTGACGTTATAAATTTGTTTTACAATTGTCCAAGACTGTCACTATTAATGGGATTCCTGGAAGTGTTACTGGGCATCCTGAGACTGACACTATTAATGGGGGTCCTGGAGGTGTCGCTGTTACTGTGCATCCTGAGACTGACACTATTACTGGGAGTCCTGGAGGTGTTACTGGGCATCCTGAGACTGTCACTATTACTGGAAGTCCTGGAGGTGTTACTGGGCATCCTGAGACTGTCACTATTACTGGGAGTCCTTGAGGTGTTACTGGGCATCCTGAGCCTGTCGCTATTACTGGGAGTCCTGGAGGTGTTACTGGGCATCCAGAGACTGTGACTCGTGCTGGGAGTCCTGGAGGTGTTACTGGGCATCCTGAGACTGACACTATTCCCGGGAGTCCTAGAGGTGTCGCTGTTACTGGGCATCCTGAGACGGCCACTATTACTGGGAGTCCTGGAGGTGTTACTGGGCATCCTGAGACTGTCACTATTACTGGGAGTCTTGGAGGTGTTACTGGGCATCCTGAGACTGTCACTATTTACTGGAGAGTCCTCTGGAGGTACATTTCGTTCTTATACTGGGCATCCTGAGACTGTCACTATTGCTGGGAGTCCTGGAGGTGTTACTGGGCATCCTGAGACTGACACTATTACTAGCAATCCTGGAGGTGTCGATGTTACTGTGCATCCTGAGACTGACACTATTACTGGGAGTCCTGGAGGCAGGGCCGGGACGACGGGTAGGCAGAGGTAGGCGATTGCATAGGGCGCCTACCTCTGCCTGTCTCTAAGGGGCGCAGACAGGGGCCCCGAACCTCCCGGGCTCCAGGCCGCTGCCATGGGCCTGGAGCGCTGGAGGTCTCTTTAGCTGCATGTGCGTCCAGCGGACGCACATACAGCTGCGGGCTTCTGTGAAGCAGAGAGCGAGCGCTCCCTGCCCCGCAGACAGTGTCGGACCGGCTCCCCGTAGGATTGCTGGATCCTCCGCTAGGCCCCAGTCTGACACAGCGGGGCCGCCGGGTCCTCATAGCGCTGAGGACCCGCCGCGGTCCCGTGCTTCTCAGCTGGGCAGCGTCGCGATGAAGTGATGTCATCGCGGCGCTGCCTGTCCTCAGACACACAGCCCGTCATAGGCCGTGCGCCCGAGGAGCTGCCGGAGGAGCGTACGGGCGCTGGAGGCGTGGCCTGAAGAGTAGCGCGCGCCCGGGAAGCAGGTAAGTATGAATGTTGTTATATATACCTGCCTTTGTGCCCCCTATATAGATATGCCTGCCTCTGTGCCCCTATATACTGCTTTTGTGCCCCCTATATAGATATACCTGCCTATGTGCTCCCTATATAGATATGCCTGCCTCTGTGCCCCTATATACTGCCTTTGTGCCCCCTCTATAGATATGCCTGCTGCCCCCTATATAGATATGCATGCCTCTGTGCCCCCTATATAGATATGCCTGCCTCTGTGCCCCTATATACCTGCCTTTGTGCTCCCTATATCTATATATGCCTGTCTCTGTGTCCCTATATCTATATATGCCTGCCTCTGTGCCCCTATATACCTGCCTGTGTGCCCCCTATATCTATATATGCCTGCCTCTGTGTACCTATATACCTGCCTGTGTGCCCCCTATATCTATATATGCCTGCCTCTGTGTCCCTATATACCTGCCTGTGTGCCCCTATATCTATATATGCCTGCCTGTGTGCCCCTATATACATGCCTGTGTGCACCTATATCTATATACCTGCCTGAGTGCACCTATATCTATATACCTGCCTGAGTGCCCCTTTATCTATATGCCTGCTTGAGTGCCCCTATATGCCTGCCTGAGAGTGCCCCTATATCTATATACCTGCCTGAGTGACCCTATATTTATATACCTGTCTAACTGAGGGACTTATATACCTATAAATAAGGAGTTGCTGGAAATGTGAGGTTTCTAAGATATTTGTGTCCAAATCCTCAGGGACGAGTATTGGCCGGGAGCAATCAGCAGGAAGGTGTAGAACCGGATGGAGAAGGAAGGGAAAGTGAACGACGCTGATCAGAAAAGGACGTCTCCTTGTGAGTCACTAAATGTAACTGCAGGCAATATTATATGTCTGCAGAGCTTACATACAACTAGAAAAACTACCACTAAAATTCACTGAGGGCGGTGGGGTATATGAAATCAGGGCCTGGGTACGCTGTAGTCACAGTGGGGTTTGCTTGTTCAGGGTCTGGCGGATTATTTGAGCCTTTAGTAATGTTTTGGTCTTGGTTTTGTGGGGAGATTTTTTTAGAACAATTGATGCTTTTAGTGGGGAGAGGGCCTGGCCGGGGGAGAGAGGGCTGGGGCAGGGGGAGAGAGAGGGCCTGGCGCGGGGGGGAAAAGAGGGGGGGGGGGGAGAGAGAGGCCTGGCGCGGGGGAAGAGGGGGCCTGGGCCAGGGGGGAGAGGGGGCCCTGGGCAGGGGGAGAGAGGGGCCTGGCGCGGGGGAGGAGAGGGCTGGCCAATTTTTTTGGGGAGCGAGGGGGGGCGCCATTGGGTATTCCCTGGGGCACCAAAAATGCCTTGTCCCCCCCGCCGGCGGTTTACTGGGGCTCCGAGACTGACATATTAGGGGCAATCCTGGAGGTGTCGATTTTTACTGTGCACCTGAGACTGCACTATTACTGGGAGTCCTAGAGTGTTCGCTGTTACTGGGCATCCAGAGCCCTATTACTAGGAGCCCCTGGAGGTTTTTTTTGCATCCTACGCACTATTTCGGGGGTTTTTTAGAGGTGTCCTTTTTGGGGCTTCCTGAGACTGTACTATACTGGGAGTCCTGGAGGTGTTACTGTGCACCTGAGACTGTCACTATTTTGGGGTTTAGGGTGTCGTGTTACTGGGCATCCTGAGATGCATTTTTACTGTTCCCCTGAAATTTTCCCTATTATGGGGTCCTAGAGGTGTCGCTTTTACTGGGATCTGGGACTGTCACTATTACTGGAGTTGGAGGTGTAAGGCCCCGTTCACCGGCTTTTTGCGACGGTTTGGCGCCGTATTCCGCCCCGGGTTTTTCGCTTCAATACGGTGCCAATCCGTCGGGTCATTACGGTAATCCCTGCTCTCTAAGAACAGGGGAACCGTCGCTCCTCCCCCCGGCAAATCCCGCGGGGGAGAAAGTGACATGCCCTTTTTCGGCGCGGACGCGCCGTAAAATTTTCTTTTTCTATGGGGGGGTGAGTGGCCCCCCGCCGGCTCCGGCCCCGCCCCGCCCCCCCCGTATTCACGGCGGATTTGTGCGGAGTCCTAGAGGTGTCGCTGTTACTGGGCAGACACTATTACTGGTTGCCCTGAAACTGTTCCTATTACTGGGGGTCCTGTGGCTGTCACTGTTACTGGTTGCCCTGAAGCTGGGACCTGCAGCTGTTGTGGATACTGGGGGTCCTGCGGCTCCCACTCTTATTGGGAATACTATCAGTGTTATGGAGCTCCTGCATCGGGGTTTTTGTTCAGTCACTGTTATCAAGTAACTTTTTTCCCTGTTTGCTGTGATTGCGATGTCCCCGCTCGGGTTGCTCCTGGTCCACGGGGGGTGTGTTTCCTGCCTTCCATATCATTAAATACAGTCATTTGTCTCGGATCGTGTCCGGCAGGAAAAAGCATCATTTTCTTTCCTTTCCCTAGATCCCCCAGTGCCCCCTACATGATGCAACCACAGAAACTGTGGTCAGCTGAGTAATGCAGGGATAATCCACAGCGTCATTCACATGGAATGGAGGAGCTCGGTTTTGAATGCATAAGACTACTGCCCTACTTACAAGTCTACGTCCTGCTCCATACAGTACATGAATGGCACGTAATCTGATGACTAAAGAGCTAGTATGTGCATGTTATTGTGCTGAGGTCGCCCTACATGGTGGCTCCCTAAGCAGATAATCTGATAGGTGATCAGGCGGCGTCCATATTCCCAGTGATATCACTCATCAGAAAGCAAAGCTGGAGGTCACAGATGAAATGATTTCTGAGGGGTCATCAAAGAGCCAAAGGTTCAGGTGTCTGTAAAATGTGGCAGCTATTCAGGATCATAAAACAGAACTGCAGCCTCCTGAATTTACCTCTTTAATGTGACAAGTAGGAGGGGACAGTTTTCACCTTTTTTAAATTTTTTTGGGAAAGGAATAGAGGGGGGTGTGAACTCATTATTTTTTTTTTACGCAAAAGATAAACATTACCACAATCTAACTTTTTGTAAAGATATTAATATGAAGTTCTCAGAAAATGAAACCCCCTTTGTGTAATCATGTTTTTATGTTAAACACACTTTTCAATAATTGTTGGTTGTATTTTTTTTTTTTTTTGTATCAATTCTTATTTTTTTTTAAACATTCTGAAACCCTGCAGTTTTCGCTTTGGCCACTAGAGCTAATAATAGTCTGACACTTCCTGTTCTGTAGAGCAAACTTTTCAGCAGTCTCCTCATTACCAACCCAGGCAGGATTACACTAAAAGGTGACCTAATGTGTATAGATAACACAGGATCCACCAGGGGCGTCGCTAGGCTGTTTTATTCGGGGCTCGGGCCCCGAATAAAACTCCCTGTGCCCAGAGTCTCCCGGGCTCCAGGCCCCCTCCCGTGGGCTTGGAGCACCGGACTGGCCCTTCAGCTGCATGTGCGTCCGCTGGACGCACATGCAGCTGCGGGCTTCTGGGAGCAGAGAGCGAGCGCTCCCCGCTCCGCAGACAGTGTCGGACCGGCTCTGGGTCCACACTGTGGGGGGCCCCGGGTCCTCACCGCGCTGCGGACCCCCCGCGGCCCCGTGCGCCTCAGCCGCAGCGGTTTGCGATGATGTGATGTCCCTTGCGACGCTGCCTGTCCTCGGGCGACAGCGCGTCATAGGCCGTGCGCCGGAGGAGCTGCCGGGGAGCAGGGCTGAAGAGGGGACGAGCCCCTCGCCGGGGGAACTAAGGTGAGTATGAAATGTTGTTTTTTTTAAAAGGGGGTTTTACTGCCTCAGGCCCCCATAACTGCCTGTGCCCTTAAAATCCCTGCCTGGGGCCCCCCCCTTTAATCCCCCTGTGCCCCCTTTATGCCTTGGCCCCCATATCCCTCCCTGTCCCCCCCTTTACGCCTGGCACTAAATGCTCCCCCCTTTTTGTGGGCCCCCATATGCTGCCTGGGGCCCCATACCCCTGCCTGTGCCCCCCATATCCTCCCTGTGGCCCCCATATGTGCCTGTCCCCCTATAATGCTGACTGTCCCCCCCAAATCCTTCCCCCCTTTTGTGGGCCCCCAATCTGCTGTCCCCCCCTATATTGGGGCTTAGTTGGCCCCTATATACCTTTGTGGCCCCCTATTATTCCCTCCCCCTTAGTGCCCCCCATATACTCCCCTGGGGCCCCTATATATGCCTGTGGCCCTATATCCCTGCCTGTGGCCCCATATACCTGCCTGGGGCCCCATATACTGTTCAGTGCCCTATATACCTAAGAGGGGCTGTATACCTATAATTAAGGAGTTGCTGGAAATTGAGGATTCAAAGTATTTGTGCCCAAAAACCCTCGGGACGAGATTGGCGGGAAATCGCATGAAGGTGTGAACCGGATGGAGAAAAAAAGGGAAAGTGAACGAGTGATCAAAAAAAGTTTTCCCCCGGTGAGTCACTAAAGTAACTGCAGTGTAATCACTTATATTTCTGCAGAGGTCTAATAAAACTGTAACTACCTATATGGTCACTATATGGCGTGGTTTATGTCTTCGGGCCCTGTTTAAGCTGATAGTCAATGTGGGGTCTGGCAGGTTATTTGATCCTTAGTAGTAATGTTTTGGATCTTGGTTTTGTAGGAGGGTTTTAGTAACAATCACTTTTTGGTGATTTGTCCATGACGGTGTATGTTTTGGTGACGTTTGGGGGTATTTTCATATGAAGGTGAGAAGTTTAAAAAGTAATTTTTCATTGGTGATTTTTTTGTACAGTGAGGTGAGGGGTGGGCGGGGTCTGTGTGGGTGTGCAAAAATTATGAAAAGGAAACCAAGGTTTTTTTTTGTAAAAAAAACATCCAAGTTCACAATGAGGCGTGAAAAATGTCGTGTGAAAACCCAGCCCAACCAGAAAAAAAACAAAGGGCCGAGCCCGGAAGTTTTAGGACCCAGCAAAGCCCCTGGGGGTCCCCCATCCCATAGGGTGTACGTCCCCCTTCCTCCCCCGCCACTGACCTCTTCCCCGGTCAAGAGCCCAGAAAAATCTCCCGTGTTAGTCAATGGGTTGTCCTTTTCCAGACCATATGTGCAGAAGGTTGAAAAGCTCTCCTAAACGTTTAAAAGCAGCTCGGGAAGGTGGCCGCCCCCTCACCTTTAACAAAAAATCAAATTAAAAAGTCCAATTCAAAAATAAAAAAGCAAGAAAAAAAAATTTGGGATCAGGTTTTTTTGTTTTTAATTAAAAAAAAATTTTTTTCCCAAAAACCCTGAAAAAATAGCGGAGGTGAGGACCGGGAACCTTAAAAGGCCCCCCACCCTGCAACGCTTACAGATAGCTCCTAAATCAGAGGGTACTGCCCTTTTGGGGTGGGGCTTGCATTACCTACACCCTTTGGTGGGCTGCCAGAAATGCTTTGTCGGGGGGATAAGCCACGGGCTGTAGTTGTCAGGCCTGGCACCCGAATGTAAAAACTTTAAATAGAAGAACCCCCAATTTTTAAAATTAAACCTTGTTTCCCCGTGAAATAACAATTTAAAATTTTCTTAAAACTTTGTTGTGCTTTTTCCTCTTATTCCCCAAAAAATGTTGCTGAATCTGTCAGATGGTGAAACCATTCCCAAGGGGTTTCCCTCCCCCTACTGACTGTCGCACTGTTTGGGGAAATGTAACACTGTGCAGGGACACACCCTTAATTGGTTACACCCACCTGACTGATTCAGTAATACATTTCTAGTAGGAATAACGAGGAACACACAACAAAGTTATAAAAAAGAAAGCTCCCCGAATTGTTATTTACAGGGAACACAAGGTTTTTCTTAAACAAAAGTTAGGGGATTCATGGGTCCTTTTTAAAGTGTTTTGGGAAAGGTTTTTCCTTTAACGTGGGGAAATGATGACACATTGGGAGTCTACTAACTTTTGATTGACCCTCCTCCCCAATCAAACCGGGGCCCTTACCCTTTAAACACCAGTGACACCACTTTCATTTTTATTTCCCTTAAAGGGCCAGGCGTTTTTTTTTTTTGGTGATCTTCGTTTTTTTTCCCCCCTCGCCCTTTTCAGAGCCATAACTCTTTTTTTTTTTCACCTACATAGCACTGAGGGGTTTTATTTTGCGGACAAGATTACTTTCTAATGGTTTTTTTCACATACTATAAATTCTGGGAAACCGCAAAAAAATTCCAAATGGGGCAAATTGTGAAAAAAAAAAAGTATTTTTGCCATTTTCGGGGTTTGCTTTTACGGGTTCAATTTCGGTAAATTTAAAAGTGTTATATTTTTTTTCTACAGGGGGTTTCGCTCCGGGAATACCAAACTGTAGGGTTTCCCTTATGTTTTTGGGACCCTAAAAAAAATCCAACATTTTTATTTTTTTAAATTTGCGCCCGGCGCCATTTTGTCGACCAATAACTTTTTTTTACTAACACCACGGACCCGTGAGGGGGGATTTTTTTTCGGGTAAAAGGGGGGGTACTTTTTATCCTAGCATTTGGGAAAGCTTGACTTTTTTGATCATTTTTTTCCATTTTTTCGTACTTAAAATACCAAAAAACGCATGGGTTTGGAATTTTTTTTTTTTCTACGGTGGTTCAGTGTACGGGATAATGATGTTTTATTTTTATAGATCGGAAATTTTTTCGGGCGCGGCGATACCCAAATGTTTTTTTTTTATTATTTTAAGATTTTTTTTTGTAAAATGGGAAAGGGGGTAAAATTTTTAACTTTTAAATTTTTTTTTTTATATTTTTTAAAATTTATTATTTTTTTTTTACTGTAAAAATTGAGGCCCCTTTTTGGGACTTGACCATAGGTGGGGCCCTTTTTAATACAAACCTAATGCATGATAGGGCCCAAAGCATTAGGGTGTACAAAAGATTGGGGGTTTCCCCACTTCCTGTCTCGGACGGAAGTGGGGGAAACCGGCCAGGTAAGTGAGGAGCCTTCACAAGGTCCCCCCCCACCACCATGCGCGGGGACCGACGGCGTTCATTCAGCCATCTTTGGCGGGTCGAGGGGTTTAAAAAAAGGCCAGTGGGGGGGAGCCCCCCGCCGGCGCTGTTACTGCCGGGGTTAGCGGCAGTTTCCGCTAAACACCCCGGTTTTGCGGGGGGGGGTCGCGGCGCGATCCACCTGCAAAGCCCCTTAGCGGCCCTGGGATGTACTCATACGCCCAAGGTCGTTTAACCCCTTAACAGGTTGTCCCATCTGTTTATATCTAATCCAACTCTCCCGTTTTTGGGCGGGGGGGGGGGGTCCCCTTTTGGGGTTTCCCTCCCGCCCTCCCCGTGGGATTTGGGCATTCTCTCCGCCGCCACAGGCGGCGGGGGGCTCTTAAAGGGCCCCGCAGCGCCGGATAGGCTAGTGCGCTCTCGGCGCCGGGGCCCGCCCAAGGGGCGGTTAAGGGCCGCTGCCCCCCCTTCACCCGCCGGAGTCTCGCTGTCCCAGGGAGGTAGCGGGGGGGATCGCCCCTCCCCCTTTTTCCCCTGTATGCCCGGCCCGGGTTGCGCCCCCAAATACAGGTAGCGGCGCGGGGGGGCCCCGGGGGGCCGCAGGGGAGTGACGCGGGGCTGCTCTCATTTCCCCCCTGCGCCGGAGGAGACGGTGGGAGCGGCCCGTGCGGGGCCCGGTGAGGTAAGTGGTTTTTTATTTTTTATTTTTATTTAGCTTTTTGGGGGGGGGCTTGCCTGGCAACAGGGGGGCACTCCCCTGGCAACCCAAGGGGGCTCTTCTGGCAACAAGGGGGGGGCCATACCTGGCAACAAGGGGGGGGGGGCACTACCGGAAACAATGGGGGCTTTTTGGGGAAACAGGGGGGACACTCCCTGGAACAGGGGGACATCTACCGGCAACAGGGGGGCATCCCCTGGCAACGGGGGGGCACTCCCTGGAAAAGAGGGGGCATTATAAACAGAGGGGGGCATTACCTGGCAACAGAGGGGGCACTACCGGCAACAGAGGGGGACTACCGGGCAAACAATGGGGCCCCCGGCTACAGAGGGGCATCTATTGGGTAAAGGGGGCTTACCTCTTGAAAGGGGCATACTGCTTTGGGGGGTTTCTACCGGGCTATAAGGGCATCTACTGGCTTTTTCCAAACCCGTTATGCGTTGGGTGGAGGGGTGTGGCTTTTTGAAGGGGGGTGGCATACCATAAAGGGGGGTGCCCTGAAAATTTTTCCGCGGCGCGCAAAGCCGGCCGCCATCAAAAGCCCCCTGCTTTTTTTTTTTCCCCAAAATTCCCCAACTTGGTTTTTTTTAAAGGTCTTAACAACTGGTGTTTTGGTATGATCGCCCCCAGGATCGCGGCGCGGGGTGCAGCTTCTTTTCTATGGAAGTTCCGAATACACATGAACAAACTCACTCAGCTATATCCAGAACTCCAACTGTGCAGGTGCGGCCATCTCTTCCTTCTTTCAGACCCTCTGGGAGCAAGCTAGGATATCACAAGACTGGCCAAGTTCTTTAAAGAGGTTTTCTCACTCTCCTGTTTCACAGAGTCACAAGCAGCTTTACACTCATTGCCCCTGGTCAAGGGGGAAGTTTTATATCAGTGATTAGCATATTAAGCTCCTCTATAACAAGCTAAGACATCGCAAAGAACACATAAGTGCATGAGATTTAATCTTCTGTAAACAAAGCTACAAGTACTCTGAGGAGTGAAAACAAGCTGCAAACAAAAGCTAATCTTGTTATCTGATCGGAGCATACTCCCGCAACGTCAGCCTGCTGGCCCCGTAGACATGCATTACTCGAATAAATAACATGTCATTTATCTCCCCGCGCGTACAATACGTTCGTACTGTACGCCCGGGGAGAGGAGGCGTAATCCATAGTTCTCTATGAGAACTGTTGATTACAGTAATTATGGGGTGCATTTCGCTCGTATTAGAGCACAGTACACCGCGAAATATGTGGCAAAATGCGCCCCAAAATAAGCCGTGTGAACATAGCCTGAGGGGTATGAGAGCTCTGAGAGCTACGATTACCGTAGTTACAGTCCGTACTTGCAATGCAATTACGCCCGAAGAACGGACTAAAAAGACACTGTGTAAACATACCCTAAGTGGCCGTTCACACGGCATAGGACAAATACCGGTCGGTTTATCTGACCGGTATTTGTCCTGTTTTCGTGCCGTGCACACGACCACCGGGGGAAGGCTTTTCTCCGCGGTTTGCGGAGAAAAGCCCTCCCCCTTCACATAGGCATGTTCATATTCCAAACGAAAACCATGAACATGTTCTATGTTTTTAGGACCACCAGCGGTCTGAAAAACCGCCGGGCGGAAAATCAGTGCAGTGGGGACCGCTGCACGGATTTTTCATTAAAGGGGTTTTTCCACAATCTCATTTCATATCTCCTGCATCCAGCTCCTCAGCTGTGTGCGCTCAGAAGGAGGCATGTAATTTGTTTGAATTGCATATCATGTGACCTAGCAGGCTGACATCACCAGGCCTTTCCTCTCTGTAGTCAAAGAAAGATCTGTTTATGTAAAGCATTGTGAGTAGCTGAGAGGTAGTTTTTGCCTCCAGGCACAAGGTTCCTTGGTTCAAATCCCTGCAGGAACCAAACCTGTGTTTTGTTTTTTTTCTCTTTATCAATGCACAGACCTGATTAATTTTTTTATTTGCACTGTTTGACTAATTACTAAGGAGTACAGAAGAGGGGAGTAGAATGACAGCATCTGGGGTTTGGACACTCCGTAGCTACCGGAGAGGAGAGGTGATGTCTGAGCATGTGCGACTAGGAGTGAGGAGCTCTCAGCCCTGGTCGTATCCCCTGGAGACGAGCTGTAAACAATGGATCACTAAAGGAGCAGCTAAGACAAAAACGGTAAAGAATTTTTAATAATAATGAATGGTGAAAAGGTTTCTTACTTCATTTGCAAGTTTCCCACGTCAATTTTACTTCGTGGCAAAACCCCTTTAAGGTCCGTGTAAGCGTTTTTCAGCCGGTTTTCAAAACCGAAAACCGGCTGAAAAACCGTGCTGTGGGGACATGGCCTTAGTGTTATCAGCAGGACTTGATAAGTGAGAAGAAATCTGGAACCCCCCAAACACCCACCCCTCAGTGCAGAAAAAGAACCCATTATCCTGTCATGTATTTCTCTTATCATTGCCCTTCCAGTCTAGTCAGAACTTTATCATAGACCTGTCCAGAGAACAATAGAACAATCATTCTGTCATTACCTAGTATTTGTAATGAGACAACAGGCAGATTTGCAGCAACAACAGTAAGGTGAGATTAATCTACCCTGTCAGTCTTTACTATCACAGCAAGGATAAGATGTTATATGTCATTTTAAACACTTAAGATGGCCAAAATTTGAAAAAAATAAAATGGTAAAAAAATATAAAAAAAAAAATGTTTTCCAGGAATATTGGTTTTAACAAAAATACCCCCTTCTGGTGGAAAGGTCTCTTTCAAGGAATTTTTTTGCCTACATTGCATAGTAAGAATAAGTGAGGCATAGTACTTGTGGAAGGTCTGTAAGGAGATTGACCTCTGAGATTTCCATCTACGTCATAAGAGTGCATACCAACAGCTGCGTGGTCATATAAACATAGCCGGCACTGAATTAGATCCATATGTAACTATATATACGGCCTCCACAGTCTAGGCTTGCCTTCCTGATTGACAGTTATACAAGGGAACGTAAAAAATGTACTGAAAAATGTATTAAACTTCCCCTCCCGACATATTTATAGCAAATCAGCTGTTCGCCTGACTTTTTTCCTGATTATAAATTAAAACTGGTAACGTGAGATGAATGCTTTTCATTTTTATTTTCCTTACCTAATTATATGTAAGGCAATGGACCTTTTTAACTACTACAGGAAAAAGAAAGGAAAAACATCCTCCATGGACTGGGAGCAAAGTCGGAACCAGGGTGACAAAATTTGCAATCATTTTACTAGAAAGTGTTCTATAATAACACTGGCCAAAACAGGACCCCCATAGCAGAAACTATTGCCTCTGTGACAGCAGTAAGACAGTAACAGAGACAGCGGCAGGGCCGTCAGTAACAGAGACAGCGGCAGGGCCGTCAGTAACAGAGACAGCGGCAGGGCCGTCAGTAACAGAGACAGCGGCAGGACCGTCAGTAACAGAGACAGCGGCAGGGCCGTCAGTAACAGAGACAGCGGCAGGTCCGTCAGTAACAGAGACAGCGGCAGGGCCGTCAGTAACAGAGACAGCGGCAGGGCCGTCAGTAACAGAGACAGCGGCAGGGCCGTCAGTAACAGAGACAGCGGCAGGGCCGTCAGTAACAGAGACAGCGGCAGGGCCGTCAGTAACAGAGACAGGACCCCCAATAATCACAGTAACAGCAATAAGACCCCCAATAGCAGTCACAGACTCAAGAATCACAGTAACCGCAACAGGACCCCCAATAACAGTGACAGCCTCAAGAATAACAGTAACAGCAGCAGAACTCCCAATAACAGTCACAGCCTCAAGAATAATAGTAACAGCAACAGAACTCCCAATAACAGTCACAGCCTCAAGAATAATAGTAAGGGCGCGTCCTCACGGCAGAGGACAAATACCGGTCGGTTTATCCGCGATGAGCAAACCGTCTGAAAAACCAGCCGAAAACCCGTGCCGTGGGGACATGCCCTAACAGCAACAGGACCCCCAATAACAGTCACAGCCACAGGCCTCCCAGTAACAGCCACAGCTGCAGGACCCCCAGAAACAGCAACAGGAGCCCCAGTGACATCTGCAAGAACCATTAATAATGTGTCTACACTGCACAGGAAAATGATCGTATCTTTGGCGCTTTTCGTTTTTTAAAGGCGCCGAGGATACGATTGTTCCTGCGGCCCCATAGACGGCAATAGGAAAGACGAGCTGCTGTCTACAAAGCTCTTCTTTTCTCTGCCCGTCTTTCGGCAGCGGCATATTATATAACATGTTGTATAATACGCCGCCGCTTCTCATTTTCTTGCCGTCTTCCCATACAATACAATTGTATGGGTGACGTCAGGAAAAGGAGAAGCGACCGCGGTTTTTGTACAAAGCGTGAGAAAAGCCGCGGCCACTTTCAGTCCGGTTTTTGTCGGATGCAGTGTAGACATAGCCTTACTGTGACAGGACACTTAGTATATGTGTCGTCTTCAAGAACTCCAGCACTAACAGCTGCAGGACCCCCAGTATCAGCGACAGCCAAAATCACATAAATCAATTCTCACAAAGGAAGGAGAATTTTATGGCAAAACGGACAGATGTGGCACAGTTTCCTCATCCTCTGTGGCTACACACGATTCCAATAGTCATGGAGATAGGATTGCTGCCATAATGGAAACAGCACTGCATATAGATCTGCCTTTAGCATTAAGAAGAGAGAGGAAAATCCAGCCTATGCTCAGACTAGGACTGGCCCACAAGGGGAGCAGGGGAAATACCCCAGTGGGCATGCTGGTCTAGTCATGTGCGGTCATATACAGTAGCTGTAAGAAACAACTCCACTGGTGGGCCCCAAGAATCAATACTACTGGTGGGCCTCAAGAATCAACTCCACTGGTGGGCCCCAAGAATCAACTCCACTGGTGGGCCCCAAGAATCAACTCCACTGGTGGGCCCCAAGAATCAACTCCACTGGTGGGCCCCAAGAATCAACTCCACTGGTGGGCCCCAAGAATCAACTCCACTGGGGGGCCCCAAGAATCAACTCCACTGGTGGGCCCCAAGAATCAACTCCACTGGTGGGCCCAAGAATCAACTCCACTGGTGGGCCCAAGAAACAACTCCACTGGTGGGCCCCAAAAGTCAACTCCACTGGTGGGCCCCAAGAACCAACTCCACTGGTGGGCCCCAAGAACCAACTCCACTGGTGGGCCCCAAGAATCAACTCCCCTGGTGGGCCCCAAGAACTAACTCCACTGGTGGGCCTCATCTCTACTGGTGGATCCCATGAATCAACTCCACTAGTGGGCCCTGAGAATGAGCAACACTTGTGGCCCCCGTCTGACACTGCTATGCCTAGAGTGGAGGCCCTCTGATCAGAGCAGGAGAGATTCTGCACAGTCTCCTCCATAAGTCTATTACACACTGTCCAAGGAACCTGTATGAGGTATTACGGATTACAAACAGCCAACCACTGTCCAGGACTGGAGGTACAGATTTGATAATTCGACCATGTAAATCGCGTTGCTGATGTTTGTCATTTTGTACAAAAGTAGCCATATTGGTTGTTGCCTTTGATTTATCTTCTCAGTAATTGAAGGTAACCGAGCATGCAGGAAAAGGATTTTGGCGTTGCATTCTGAGAAGCGAATTTAACCGATGTCGATGCCCTTCCTGTTTTGGGTAAAATAGCTATTGTTACATAACAGGACATTGGACACCTTCCCATCTCAAGTATCCTCGGTGTGAGCTGATCAGCACTTACCGTCTGAGGAAGTGGCTGCCGAGGGTTTAACTCTGCAGTGGACATGAAGCAGTGGTGAATCAGGCCATACCTCTAGCCACAGCACACATGACACCATATGAAGCCATGCTTCTAACCACCCCCAAGCACACCCATAACATCACGCCACCCACATCGGGTCACCCCACTGACATCTTGTAGACAGCCTTCAGTCTACAAGACTAAGGGTGACATGTCCGAAAAGTGGCATATCCATGCCAGTGTTAGGCGCATTAAATCAGTGTAAAGTGCGCCTGAAAGTCCGATACTTTCTAAAAACTGGCGTCGGGTATACCTTAATGCGCCGAAAAAGGCGCATCGCATCAAAAAAGGCTCATTGCACAACTTGCGGGATATAGCATATCACTGGTAGTATATGTAATGCGCCTATATATATATGTAATGCGCCTCAATAGGCGCATTGCGCGATGGGGGCGCACAGTGCACCATATTTAGGGGCACTACAAAGTGTCGTGCCCGGCATATAATGCGCCTAGTTTTGGTGTCAGACAGTTCATTTACCACAAGAATATGGCGTAAAAAGTGGTTTTGGCGCAAAATAGACCAAAAAACTGGCGTTGGCGTGTTGGGACATGTCGCCCTGATTGACAAAGCAGGGAGCCGACAGCTTCCTGATCCACCATGGTTTTTTATCTGTTTGTACATCCTAACATCACACAAACAATTAAATAAGCAGCCCCAACCCAGAAATCCAGAGCATGTGCTCTGGCTTCCTAGGACATACATTTACCACCTGGGGTCCTTATGCTTGTGGGGCCCCCAAGCAACTGTCTAGTGTGCCCAATGGATAAGATGGCCCTGCCCTAGATCCTCCTCTATTACATAAGAACCCTCTAAAGCAAACACTTCCTTCAAGGTAGGTATAAATGTAAAGATAAAGGAGTGTTCCCATAATGTTATTTCTAGCCAAAGCGAATTAAAAGTTGACTGCGCATGCGCGACTCTCTCTTCTCTTCTATGGAAGTTCAGAATACAGCCGAGCAAGATTTATCTTCATTAAGATTTTTTATGTAAATCCCAAGACAAAACAGAGTTTTGTTTTTTTTAAAAACAGGGCAAACCCAGTGATGCCATTACCCGCCAGACAGTTTTTACTCTGCACACCTTTTTATGCTCATTCCTGTTCAGGCTTTGGGTGGTTCTGTAGCTTCAGGCTTCCACTTTCTGTTCAGGCTGTGGACAGTTCTACAGCTTCAGACTCCCACTTTCTGCTCAGGCTGTGGGTAGTTCTACAGGTTTAGGCTCACACTTCCTGTTCAGGCTACGGGTAGTTCTACAGTTTCAGGTTCCCACGTCCTGTTCAGGCTGTGGGCGGGTTTACAGCAGTGACTGACATTTCAGCTCTTCAAGCCCTAGCTGAGCCCGTTATAGGGATATTGATGAAGGAGGGGTTATGAAAAATAATGACACTGTCAAGGAAAGATGTCTATAAATGTGAGCTAGCAGAGTTGTATTTGTCATGAGAGGAAGCATCTAGTGAGAGAGAAAAAAAAACGTACTTGTTGCCTAGACACACTGTCAGCCACTGAGTGATTCTGTTATCTTTGATATAATTACATAGCTATGTGCTCTGCAGACCTGACAGGACGGCACAAGTCTTCTCTCAGGTTAGTAACCATAAGGGTTACATGGAGAAAAAAGATCAGAGAGTGAGAAAGAAGCTTCATCCTGCTGATAAGAAACAGCAGGGAGCGATGTCACCATCCAAGGCACTGCTAGATTAGAGAGAGGTGGTCGGTAACTAGATAAGCTTGTGTAAACCCGCAAAAGATAGAGGTGCTCTAACACAAATGAAGCAAAATCAAAACAGAAATGTATTTGGTAATCTGTATTTAAGTTTGCCAACATATTAAGCAATTTAATGGGAATACCACTTTACTCAAGGCCAACTACGCAGTAGGAGCCATATTTGGGACACTGACTTTATAAAACATGCAAAAAAAAGTATTATCCTTCCCTGCTATATACTGTATATACTGCAGAGCTGCCCGGATTGACTTTTCTAATTGGTAACGTAAGAGAAATACTTTCATTGACTTCTCAGGCGGTTGACTTTTTGCACCCCTCACTCCCCCCAAAAAAATGTACTGGAAACATTGTGTAAAGGTTTAATTTTTGGCATATTCAAAGGGCCACAGGTAGAGAGCACCGGTCCCCAGTGTCTCACATCTGAGGAGGGTTATATTCTGCAGGCTCTGTTAGGTCAGGTTGATCTTGGGACATTCACTGTGGTTCAGAATTGCTCGTCAAGAGAGAAAATAAAGAGGTAGAAGATACTTTTGTTTTTTGTGAAATTGCTGCTCCAGGTGTAAATGCAGAGGTCGTCTATTTCCTGCAGCTCCCATTTAACACCCTTATGGTACAGGAAGCGGACAAACATCATTATCAGTAAGAGAACTGACTGAGAATGAGACGGCTTTGGAGGGTTCACGAGTCACAAATCACTTATCACGTATCTGTTGGGGTACTGTAAGAAAAGGGACGTAGCCGCTGCGGTCTCATAGAGATTAATATAGAAAACGTACTCCTCTGTGGGCTATGTTTGCGCTATTTCCAGGCTGTATGCACTTTCCCTGCGGAATCAGAAGTGTGGTAGACTACGCTATCGAGTCCCACAAGGAACGCGTATGCCGGCAGGAAATGGAGCAAATGTAGCCCATGTAGAATTACGTTTGGTCTAGTAGCTACGGCAACTCCGTTTCTGTACCCCGATGGACACCTCGAAAATGAGCAAATTCAGGCAGTCCACGACTTACACAGTTCCGGCTTACATCTGTCCCCTAGTTACAAACGGAGACTTATGGGGCATGCTGGCACTTGTAGTTCCATAGCAGATAGTAGCTGTGGAATGACAAGTTCCAGCATGCCACAGCAGCACATTAGATGAAAATAAAGTGAAAATCTTAACAGCAACACAAATGTAAAAACCATTTATGCAGCACCTTTGGATGCGTTTCTCGGATCCAAAACTGGATCCAACACGCCGTGTGAACATAGCCTAAGACTGTCTGGTCTAAGTTCACACTAAGAATTAGACAGTAGTGTTAAATCCGCCCCAAAGCTTAGCTGCCACAGAATAATCCAATTTATGTTTTTTTAAATGATCTCCAAAACGACTCCAACAACTTCACGAGAAAAACTTAAAAGACAGAACAGAAAAAGCTTCAAAACAGATTCATTTATTAAAAAAATGTACATTTACGTCCAGTTCACACATCAAACCTCAGTCACATCTGAACGGTTTACAGTGTTAAGCCCCGGGCTAGACCGTTATCTCAGGTCACACAGAATCTGCACTTACAGGAATGCATTGAGTTCAGCAGTATTGGGCCCATTCACATCAGGTTTACGGCCTTTTTTCGTGGTATCCGTCAGGATAGATTTATCCTGATGGACACTGCGGCGGGGCCGTGACAAAGCCATAAAAATCTATAGAGAGAACATAGTCTGAACTGGACTATATGTGCGCGGTTTACTAAATGTATACACTTTGGGCTTCAAATATGAAAACGGTCTAAGGCTATGTTCACATGGCGTAATTGTGGCGCGTACAGTACGGCCGCAATTACGCCGGGTGGTTTGGGAGTCGCGCTGATACATGCGTACTCGTGGCGCCCCATTGACAGTCATTGCTCGCGGCGCATATTCGTTGCAAGTAATTGACATGTCACTTATCTCCCCGTGCGTACAATACAAGTGGGGAGAGGAGGAGTAATCCATAGTTCTCTGTGAGAACTATGGATTACTGTAATTTAGGCACATATCTCACCCGTATTAGAGCGCAAATACGCGTCGAATTGCACGGCGAAATTAGCCCGTGTGAACATACCCTTACAGTAAGACTGTCTGTTACCCATAGCAACCAATCAGAACCCATAGCAACCAGAGCTCATAGCGACCAATCAGAGCCGATAGCAACCAATCAGAGCCCATAGCGACCAGAGCCCACAGCAACCACAGCTCACAGCAACCAATCCGAGCCCATAGTAACCAATCAGAGCTCAGCTTTCATTTAATGTAGTGCTCTTTAAAAATAAAAGCTCTGATTGGTCGCTGTGAGCTCTGATTGGCTGCTACAGGCAATAAACAAAGTCTTACTGTTACCCTGTTTCCCCAAAAATAAGACAGTGTCTTATATTAATTTTTGCTCCTAAAGACAAACCAAGACTTATTTTCAGGGATGTCTTATTTTTCCATGAACAAGAACTCACATTTATTGTTGAACAAAAATTCAACGTGTATTAAAATACTGTAATGATTACATCACAAACATAAACATAAGTAGCCAAACTCTGAACTGCATAAAAAAATGCACTATGTCTTATTTTCAGGGGATGTCTTATTTTTGGGGAAACAGGGTAGACAGTTTTCATAGCGTGGTAAATCACACGTCTGGGGCATAAAGTGTATATAGTCAGGAAATAGAGCGCATGTAGTCCAATTTGTACTATCTCTGCCCTGTAGATCTCCAAGATCCAGTCAGTATCCGTTGGGATAAACTTTTCACAGTATCTAACTAGATCATACCAACGGTGGCCATAAACGTGATGTGAATGGGGCCTTAGCAAGTGGTTGACCAAGCTATGACAACCCCATTCTCAAAATCAAACCCCTGGATAGAAGCTGTAGTTTTATATACAGTAACACTCGGTCACTCTTCCAATTTAATAGAAGAGGGCCCCAAGCAGAAGATCCCTGTCCTCTAAGATGTACCTATATTTATATAGGGAATATGGGCAGGGGCTGTCCTGCAACCCCCCTTTCAGGTCTTGAGGAGATGAATTGGTGCTTAAGAACTCGATGGTAGACATGATTACTTTGTGCAAAAAGTTGCGTGACCCCAAGTCAAGCCTACATTGTATGACAGAATTCACAGTGCAGCCTGGGCCTTCCTGATCGGGGTGAGCAAATTACCGTAGGCTGCGGGAATAGAAAGCAACCAAAAATGTGGGCACAAGCAGCATCATTCCAAGAACATTGGCTCCCGAGCTGTGCTGACGATAGCGTCTGATTATACCCTGTCAGTTACTTCATGACTGTCGTAGAACGGTGGACCCCAACAGAACTATGGGCGCACTCTTACGACTGATAAAACGATAGCAAGCATTGTATATTACAGTAAGGACTATAGTAGCCCGGTGAGGTGCGACAAATAAAATAATTAGAGAATACAATATAAAATAGACATATTATTACTCCTACAAACCAAAGCTCGCACAAAGCTATAAATAATATCTACAGGCCCATCTGACCACATGATGGTGTAGTACCTACATACCGCTATCTTCAGCTAGGACAAATACCTGTACTTGGACCGACAGTTCTTCAGTATCGTCTTTCAAGCATTTGGAAAGTAATATCATAATACAATACCCTTTTTTTCCCCCCAATAAAAAAAAATAATACATAGAGATATTACATAGGGTACAATACAAAAAGATGTTGTAACAGGTAGGTCCCTCATAGGATCAGTAACTACAATCCAGCAGTAACATAGAAAATCGGCTCCGACCAGATTACCGTCATTAAAAAATCACCAGATCTGCTCCGCCGCGGTTATCTGCCAGCAACTAGCAAGTGAAAAGTGCCGAGTGTTGGGTGATGTCACCGTCCGCCATTTTGAAATATTGTAATGTCCCGTTTCCCCGAAGACGATTTTACGAGCTTGTTCCTTTGTGTGAGAGAGGTAGGAACTGAAAATACTGGCAAAATCAGCTTAATTGGCACAGTATGATTTTCAATGTGGCATTGCCAGGCATCAACTTGTCCATCCTGGGTAATCAATGATTTGATCATCTGCCCTAGGCAGACTAGGCCGACTTGTCTGCTTGGCACCACTTGAATATTTGGAAATCGTCTGAAGGTGCTTCAGTGACCTTGATCTACTTCTAAATCCCATAAATAGCTTCCCTGCGTGTGCCTTGTATTTAGCCCACTACATCGTTATTGTCCTCCTCATCTCCATCGGTGAGCAGTTTGCCCCTCTCGGCAAGATCTTCCATCTCCACGTGTAGGTACCCATTCGAGCACCTGGGAATGCCCTCTTCGATAGGTTCCAGCCCTTCATCAACAGTACAGCCCTGACTGTACTCACACTGTCCATATGCCTTTGATCTCCGAATCTCTAGCCAGTCTTGTACAGTTTGCTTTACGAATACTACAGGGATAGGCAAGGAAGCTATTACGATCAAGCTGATCAAGAGGCCCAGAGCCCATGGTGGATACTCCAACTTTTCTTCATCTGCCTAAAGGATAGAGCAAAAAAAAAAGAGAAACACTATCATTAATAAGGGTTTGGTGCCATCTAACCTCGGCTTTAAAATCAGTTTCCTCCTGTTTATTAATTGCATTTAAAGGGCTATTCCCATCACAAGCAAGTGCTTCAGGAAGGGCCAATTACTGTAAAGTAAGCAATTTTCAAAATGCATGTCATTAAAAAATACATGTATGCTATACCTAATACAGGCCTTTTTTGCACCTTCAACTTGCTCTCTTCTCGCCTTGGTTACCGACCAACAATGTGTGCTTTCTGTGTTAACTAACAATGCACCGTTGTCAAAGACGGTCTGAGAAGTTCCTGGGGCCAGGCTGGGGAGAAGTAGTACACATGAGAGAAAATGCATGTCTCCGTTATCCCGGCCAGAAGCAGCAAACACAGTAAAGCTCCGTTACCAGCTAGCAATGAAAGCACACTGTGGTGGTCTGTAACCGTGGAGACAAGAGAGCAAGCAAAAGGTGCAAAAAAGGTCTGTATTAGGTAAAAACACACAATTTTAATAACATGCATTTTGAAAATTGCTTATTTTACAGTAATTGGCCCTTCCTGAAGCACTTGCTGTGATGGGAAGACCCTTTTAACCCCTTAAGCCCCAGGCCTGAAAAGTAGTTAATGTCCAGAACATTTTTTTAGTTTTTGCCTCCTTGCGTTTCAACAGTTGTAACTTTTTTATTTTTTCAATGACGCAGTTGGATGATGCCTCATTTTATTTGAGACAAGTTGTACTTTATGGGGGAATAGTTTAAGTTCACGTATAAATAATTGCAGAAATTTTTTAAAAAAAAATTGTTTTTTTACATTTTTTTTACACCATTAACATTTCACACTTAATAACTTGTTAAGATTAATTTTACAAGTTATTACGGTTGTGTAGATACCTAATATATGCAGAGGTTTTTTTGTGTAATGTATGCACAATTATTTTTTATTAAATATTTTATTATTTATTTATTTTATTTTTTACACTTTTTTTTTTTTATTAAATCCCATGAAGGGAGAACGGTTTTACTTTTTTTTTTTTTTTTTTTTACACTTAGTAATGTATTAGCATATTCATATAGCCTAATACATTATCATCTGTGTCAGTCTGACACAGGCAGTGATCAGGGCAGCATACAGTTTGGCCTGATCACTGGCTTGTTACACAGACAGCCCTGTGGCCACTCGAGGTCCCCAGGGCTGACTGTGCAGCTGTTCCCCGGGCTCTGTCGGGACGCCGGGTGTTACGATCACCCGACAGAGCAGGGAAACCCTCTGATTGCGCTGCGGTGATGAACTGCGGCAATCAAAGGGTTAAAGCACCAGGGGAGTGGAGGTTTCCCCGCTCCCCGGTGCTCACAGGAGCTGCACTGAGATCAGGGCTGTGTAGTACAGCCCTGATTACAGCTCTGCTGCGGCGCCGCAAACTCCGATGTCTGCAGCGACGCCAAAAGACGTCGCTGCAGACGAATGACCTGAAATGCCCGAGGTCAAAAGATGGTGCATGGTCGTTAAGGAGTTACAGGAAATACCATAAAAAATGTAATAGGACATAAGTAATGGATAGTTGAAGAGATATAAGATGGGGAGATGGTTTGCTTCGTAATGAGCTATTGGAGAACAAGGTGCCTACACATTATTCTTGCAAGGGAACCCTCTGCCGTCATTGTCTGCCTCCATTGCATGGTGGATTATACTATAGATCCAGAGGATAGGTGATGATACAATGGATCCCATAGGCACACAGCTGAACAGACATACCTCTTCCATGTTCCAGGACTGGTACGTTGGGTGCGCGATGCACATTCTAATTAAGCTGGCAAGTAGGAGACCAATCATGGCCAGGATGCTGACGTACTGCCACATGTACTTGTACAGCCTCCAAGGACGATAGCCCAACATTCCTTTAATGTCATCCATAAACCTAAAAACAGACAAATAAAATAATGTATATGCTGACAGCAAAAGGTAGCTGCACATCAATGTGAGGTTTTATTCTCCAAATGGGTAGAAAAATTCAGTGCTGATTAATTCCATTATATTTTAATACATAGGTTGGACCTACAAAAAATTGAGATACCAATAAGAGGATGTGTCCTGTTTCCAGGGGAAATCATCTGGATCTTATCCCTGTCCCCTCATATGTGAATAATGTCTATGCAGGGGACTGGATCTCTGAATCAGAAAAGACGAGCTCCAACCCCTATAAACATATGCATAGAAATTAATCGGCACAGACAGCTGGACCTAGAAACGATATGGGGTTAAAAAAGGAGGTTCACTTTAAAATTATAACTATGGGGAAAGTGAAAAAAAAAAATGAGGTCTTATCTCCCGCCCACCCTCCATCTTCTTACTTCCTTAAATGCAGAGATCATTTTTACCCATAATGCTCCCAGTTTGATCTCACGATATTTAGCAGACGGGGGCATTACTTTATGGAGATAACAGGATGAATGAGGACTGTGTGGGCAGAAAACAAGAACCTCAGATCTCTCTTTGGGGCAGCGGCTTAAAAAGAATTGTTCTAAATTAAATAGCATTAAGTACAAAAGGGCTATGTTCACATGGCTGATTTGGACGCTGTTTTCGGTGCAGTTTTGGATGCAGATTCAGCCCCCTCCA